>JAHWFO010115002.1:1650946-1702345 GCA_023313115.1 Rhysida immarginata
GTCACACTTTGTTGACTCCCTCCCTCCCCCTTAACGTGTGACGTAATTTATGACTGGCCCCTTATCAGGTTGTCCGGAAAGTTTCTTCCGGATTTGAATTTTTATTTCTAGAGCAAAAAATATGTACAAAATGATTGAATTAATGAGGATGGTATTCACCATCCAACTCGATGATCTTCTCCCAGCGTTTTGGGAGCTTTTCGATTCTCTCCGTGAAGAACCCTAGAACAAATCGTCCTCTTTTTTGCACTCTTCTGCACTTTAAAATTTCACTCCGAAGATGGAGTTGGAGATGGCAGAAAAGGTAGTAGTCGGCGGGTGCTAGGTCAGGTTTATATGGGGGGTGAACCATGATATCCCATTCGAGCTCGTGCAAAGTTCAGGAGGTGGCGGTGCTAGTGTGCGGGTGAGCGTTATCTTGATGGAATAGAACCGGCTTTCTTCTGAACTCGTTTCGGCGATTGGTCTTGATGGATTGTTGAACAAACACTCGAGATACACAGAATTGTTTGCGTACGCGTCAAGAATCCGGAAGAAACTTTCCGGACAAACTGATATTTGGGATTTGAGAGAAAAACATTTCGGGACTGTATTTATATTGTGACATACCGTCGGTGTTTTTATATTGTGAAATAGTAATATGTTATCTCTTAGTGAAATGTGAATTGTATTTACTGTTTATGTTTGCTTTAATTAATTTTTTGCTCACTTTTTTGCTCCTAAATAAAGCTGGTACGAGGCCAGCGAGAGACAGGCCAGGGCACTCAAAAATCACATGATCATCGGGGTCCGGGTAACAAACCATCCTTCATTGTTTCCAACAGACGAAAAAATACTTTTTGTTAAAATCCAAGATGGAAACAATGAAGGATGAATTGTTGGCCGGACCTCGATGATCATGTGACTTTTGAGGGCCCTGGCCTGTCTCTCGTTGGCCTCGAGCTGGTAAGTATGACGTCAGTTCCTGGCCAGTTGCCTAGCGATTCCAAACATTAGGTTTAACAATATAGTGTAAGACCATTGAAAAGCATGGAGAAGTTAAACCTAAGTTTGGAATCGCTAGGCAACAGGACAGGAACTGACATCACTACTTACCAGCTCTATTGTAATTTATCTTGGAGGCCAAGCAATAATGGTGCATGAAGTTTTTGTTTTAACAATCTGGTTGTCAGTGACAATATGGTATTGTTGTGGGATAGTGTTCTTTTTTCCTGTGTTGAAAGTTGGAGGGCTTAAGGAGTAGCTCTGAGTAATTGCATTATAGGCCGGCTCGGTGGCCGAGAGCGTTGAGGCGCAGGTCTTGCCGCTCTCGTAACCAGCGAGTTGCGGGTTCGAATCCCGCCAAGGGCATGGATGTGTGTGTTTGTCTATTTTCATCATCATCCTTTCATCGCATACGGCTAGTCTCCTGCAAGAGGGAGATGCGAGCTGGAAATCCATCCATCCAATTGCATTATAATTTTCTGTGCTGTGAAAAGTGTGAACCTCTGAGATAATGTTATGGAGGTTGAACTGTTCTTTTTGAATGGATTGTAGCAGCATTGTAAAGTTGTGCTATAGTTTAGTCAGCAGAGCAGTAAAATATTTTTAAGAAGAATTTTCTCGTACTGATAAGCCTAACTGGGTCAATTGGTAGGCTTGTGCATTGTGTAATGTACCGTGGTCTTTGGTGCAGCCGTGACTTATATAAGCCTGTTACATAAAAATTGAAGCAAGAATTGTGAATTACGTCTTAGCCAAGTGCTCTATATATTTTGGTCCTTACGAAGCCTAGTACTACTGCAAAACTGTTGAATGCCCGACGAAGCCACTACAGCCAGTGAAGGGGACAACAGTGATACTGCCAATCAAGAAGTCAACGAAGCCACTGCAGAAAGGTTAGCACTGACGTTGCCAATCAAAAAGGTCAACGGGACCACTGCAGCCAGAAAAAAGTGCTCGACGCAGATACTGCTAGTTATGGATAGATCTCCAGTGTAATTTATTGAGCCAAGCAGTTCACTAGAAGGGGTCGACAACGGAATTTTCCAGCCTGCAAATGCTGACACCGCAGCCACTTCCAGGAGTTTCTAAAGGAAATTATTAATTGTTTTTATGGTGAGCATATCAATGTTGGACGCTGCTAAAAGAAACGATATCTCTGGATTATGGTGAGTGGCCTTCCATTATTTGTACTTTATCACGAAGTGACAGTTTTACGATGAGCATTCAACTCAAGTCTTAGAAGGGTTAACAAATGATAAAAAGGAATTTCAAGCTATAACTTCTTGACAAATGGTACCTACATATAAATAAGTAGTAACTTAAACTACCTGGACTCCTGTTTTTTTTTCATAAACTGTGTTTTTGCAAGATAAACAAATTAGTAAATTATTTTAATAATTAATTGTAAAAAAAAGGGACAACTATACGATTGAATTAATTAATGTTTTTGATTAGACTCAGATCTTTAGTTATAGTTTAGAAATACTAAAATTAGTGTTGTTATTTTTATGATGGCAATTTATTTTCTATTAAATGATTATATCTAGTGAAAAGAACTACATAGACTGAGTAGTAACAATTTTGATGAACTTTGAATAATTAATACTATTATTACAACATCCTAAATACCATCACTTCCTTTTGAAAAGTGATCTTTAATCTTGTTTCTGCTATTTATTGACGTTTTGCCTTTATTGTTGTACTTTTTGCCTTTATGACTGAATTTTATTATAATTAATGAATGTTAATTTGCATAAGTTTGATTTGTATCTTAGTATCTTTATTCCTCTACACAACACCTGTTGCATAGTGTGAAAGAATCCTGGGGTGACTGCTCCATCTGGTAAGTGTGTCTCAGGCATGTATAAGTGTTCACGCGTGGTGAGGGGTGTTGGCAGCACCCCCCCCCCCCCCCAGTACTAATAGGGGGCGCCACAATATAGAAATAGCTCTCACGAAGACGGGATGAAGGGGGGGGGGGAAACGAATAAAGCGTGATATCGTATTAAAAGGTAGCGTAATGACGGGATTCGACTGTATTTTACTTGAATTTTTGAGGCTATAATGTACATTACATGTACAGTAATAGAACTGATTACTTACTTCACATAGTCGATAGTCGATATTTGGATTCCAATGTTTTCGTCCAATAGAGCTCGGGCAAGCTCGAATGACGCGGCGACTGGTGGCCATTTTGAGTAACTACTTGAGGAGAGAAAAGCGATCCCCATCATTAGTAGCCTTCGTTCTAGAGCAAATGTTGTGTTTGCAAATTTCTGCATGTGTAGCCAAGTACAAAAATGAAATCCAATGTGAATTACTGTGTCGTTGGGTGTTTTAATACAAAATCTAAATGTCCAGAGAAATAAATTTTTCCTATTCCAATGGAAAAATAATTCAAAGAACAGCTATCATTGTGGATTGCTACTGTTAAACAGAGAAAGTAAGTTAGTATTATTCGTTTCTGTATCGAATAACGTGGTTATTCATGGTAATAGTTTAAATAACAAGGAATTTACAAATCTATGTAAACCTATCTAACAATTTTCAAATGTTATTTTATTTTTAGCAAAGATGTCAGACCTTGGTGGCCGAAAATTCATTCCAGATTATGCAGTGATCATTTCATTGCAGGGACAGTTTCAAAGGGAAGCAACAAATCCTTGCTATGTATCTGTACTTTACGTGCTACGATAGTCAGCCATGTGGAAATTATTTAATTTTACTTAAATAATTATTAAAATTTTTGAATTGTACTTTGCAAGTATGTAATAATTTTTTTCGTCTTGTTTTTTATTCAAAAGTTGTAAGGTACATAAACCCCGACAATAATTTATGTACACCCTGTATTTTGTTTACCTTGTTATATGGTCTTGGTTTAGTTGGTATTAACGTCCCATTCAACAATTATGGTCATATCAGCACGGCCACAAATTTTGCCTCGCAAGGGTTCTTTAACGACTACACAGGATCAACGGCTTTACTTCCCTTCAGAAGGAAGTGTGTGATCTCAGGATTTACCCCCTGAAAAATTCTCGTCGTCCTCGACCGGGCTCGAACCCGCGTCCTCGGGCATCAGAGGCGATCATACAACCGCTAAGCCACCGAGGCCGATTTACGTTTATGGAATTTAGAACTATCATGGAAAACAATACAGCTGATTTCCATATTGTATTAATGTAACTTACCTCCAAATGCACTTTGTATGGAGTTTTATTAACATTTGTTTGTGGGATACCAGATGAAATTATTTGTTTAAAAGAAACACTCGAATATCACAAATTTTTCTGCTTTCTGCTAATTGGCAGCCTTTCTTTTTTACAGCAAGTCTTAGAAATTCAAAATTAACACACTGGAACCCATATTTTATTAATTTTTGCCATAATTAAACACCTCTACTTAATTAAACAAAAGCAGCTACGAGCAGTTACAAGCATGTGTGGAGAATCGCTCCTCAAGTAGTTTCGTTTTATGCTCCACAGATGTCGCGCGCGCAGTATGCCCGATCTCTATTCGATGCAGCCATATTTTAAACGATCTTCATTTCCTTTATCGAATGTAGACCGAAAAGTTTGCTACATTTCTCTAGTCTGCAATTTACAGCGCAACACTGCGGCATTTCGGAATGAAAAACGTTTAGTCCTTACATAAACACACGTGCGTTTACACGAGTGACTGGGTCCATAATGGCGGATTTTTCATGTGACTAGCTCTAGACCAATCAGCGCGTGTTTGGCGGCAAATTGACAAGGAAATGAATGTCGTTATTTTCCCTATTCAGAGCTTTAATGCCTGTAATCTGACAACGCCATCTGTTGGTTGAAAAACCGAACAATTCTAGCATTAATTTTTTTCCCTGGAAATAAAATTTTGATTTCATTTCAATCGTTTCTGTTCAAACATCTTTTTATCTGCAATCGTATGCGAATTATTGAGTTTTAAAGCTTTTCTTGGCTTTTGGATCACCCTGTATATTCCATGATACAAAAGTATCTCATAAACAATTAAATATGTATTTATTCATTGCATTTTTATTGCAACATATGAAATTTGAAATTTGAAATAAGCCCAGGTTTTCTTTCATTAAACATGCTATAGTGATTAACTACGGACTGTTAGGCATAACGATTGGTAAATTGATTTACTGTATTAAAAGATTGCTGATAAGCCGCATCAACACCGGTTGACGTCATCAATTACGTCCTGCATGCGTTTATGAATACAACCATAGGGACATCCTGCAAATATTTATATAGCAAATATTGTGTTAATTGTACATTGAAAACTTTGATTAGTCTGAAGAGATTAGTAACCTAACCTAACCAAAAGAATTTCATTTCGCAAAAAAATGAAGTTATACATGTTGCTACAAGAAGTCATCGTGAGTTTTAACATCCGAGTGGTCAAATTTACTTTCATCGAACTTAAGTACATTCCATCTGTACATTTTATTACATGGAAAAAATATCTTATCATTACTTTAGAGTTACTCATTTTTCTTTTTAGACTTAATAAGCGTACTTTTTCAAGGAGGCAAATATAAATGAAGTAAGTTATTGAAGTATAAAGCTTAATAAGACGAATGATCACTTAATCGGTAGCTAGTTCTTTTGTGATCCATTCTGTTTTTCAAAGAGCAGATGTGAGTTAGATTATTTCCTATTTTTTTTTATCTTCAGCAATTTTTTTAATAACCGGTTATTTTTTATATCTTGAATTGCTTCACCGAAAAGAGAGATTCCTAAATTGAAACTTTATCGCCTTGAAATTCTTTTTCTTATTTGAGTTCTCCCCTCTCCCCTTATTTTTTTTCTTTTACTTGTCATTGGGGTGTTTTCGGTCCCTTATCTCCCACGCTCTGGAAATGGCTCATTAACTTTGCTAGTGTCGTTAGCCAGTTAATGATGAGATGTTGCGATATAGATTTCGTCGGGATAATTTTGGTGAATTTCACTTATTGCTTTCTATGAATGCTCTTCTGACAGATAATGATATCTATATATCGATTCATACGCAATTGAACCCATATCCATTAAAAAAAGAATAAGATTTCTCATCAGTTACTTTGATTGATCATGCGTTCAAACATATGCGTATGATTGTTTCTCTCTTTTAATATTAATATCTTGACTTTAAATGTTATAATTATGTTATAATTTGGAACTGAAAACTATTATATTCATTGTCTTTAATTATAAGCTGTAGATTTTTTTTTCTTTTTTTGACATTGGCTTTGATAACATGGAATTAGAAATTTGAAGAATAAGCTCTATTTTTTATCTTAATAATAAATCCCAATTCTTAATATAATAAGATTATTGTATGATACATAATTTTCCCAATCGTGCATTAGCTATCTCTTGAAGCCAAGGTTAGCCAAATGCTTTCATCTAATAGAAAGCGCTTTATTGTGGGCAGTTTCAAATTCTAACCCATCAATGAAATTGTGATGCTTGATTGTAACGAAGTCAAATTTAATTTGTTTAGGTGTTCAAAAAAACGTTCTTAGGCCTTTCTCTAAATTTGGAGTATAAGAATAAAATTTACATTGAGAAGTGCGCTCTCTTTACTCCATATCATTCATCTATTCCAATGTTACATTTACTTCAGCGGTTACATAACGATAAAATAAATTATTTCCCACTCATTCCTATTATCATTTTGAATGATTACACAACAATAGATCCCTCAGTCAATAATAATTTTGGATTTTTGAATTTTCATTTTCTCTTCCCCAGCTCAATCCAGCTGAAAACGTGGTGAGTTAGGCGATTTACTGTTTTATTGCCTCATTCTCTTCCTTTCGAGATTTCAGAAACAATTTCGCGGATAGTAATAACAGCAATAAATAGGTCCTACACACACAATGATTGCTTAATTAGCCATATAATAATAAAATGAAATTTACGGTTATTATAGTTTATGAGTGGTCATTGTAAATATATTTTGGTGTATATGTGCAGTTAAAGATAAAACCACAACGAATAAGTGAAAATTTGTCTGAAATTAACAAAGTTGTAATAATCCAATCAAGCGATTAGAACTGCGCTTATGATAGGATCATTGATTCAGTCATGCACGTGATAAAGTTTACAGATATTTTTATAGTACTCTATTTATGTAACGACAACGATAATATTTTTTTCTCTCTAATTTCTGCATTCCGATTCTCCCAGAAATGTTCATTTGTTCAAATCTCACCGAGTGAATAATCAAATAATCTGACACGTTACTAGGCTACTAGATAAGAACTATAAAATTTATATAAAAATAAAGCAATTCAAAATGTTTATTATTGCTGATTATTGAATCATTATTTAAATAAAGCAAGCATATTTTGAAATTCATTTCTCTAAATGTAAACATGTATTATTAAAGTTAATAACATACCATCATTTTATGCTGGAATAACTTAAGTTTGCGATTTCTGAAACTTTGTTTACAGATAAAAGAATACATGCGGTTTTTTTTGAAAGAAAATACTAAAATAAACAGAAAACTTCAAACAGAAAATGTTAGCAAATCCACCTTCAAAAGTATTTTTTAACTCTGTACATGTATAAATGCTGAAAACATGCGAAAACAAAAAAAATTAATTTTCGTGGGGGGAACTTCAAGTATCGTCGTTTTCATCATTATTGTCACCTTGATGTGAAATTTCTCACCATCGTGAAACAAAAGAAGGAAGGAAACGGCGCCTTAAACTGCAGTTTTATCTCAAAAATTTTTCCATTTTTTGCTCCTCCTTCCTACCTTTGTTTTTTTTTCCCCTCTTCCCTTTTTATAAACTCTAACAGAAGAACTAATAGTGTTTCAATAAGGTTCTCTTTTGCCGGTGGGTGCCACATGGCCCCCGTCATTGTAGGTATGCGGCATGGATGCTCAAAGACGATGGGAAGAAACTAGATTAAGAGTTTTCTTCAAGTCTGAATAGAGAGTTTCTTTTTTTTTTTTTTAAAAAAAAGTAGGTGGAGAGAAAAAAATGAAGAAGTAACCTAAGTTATGGAATAGAATCTGGAAAATAAGAAAAAAAAAGGAGATAAGAACCGAAGAGGTGTAATGATCCGTTTAACAGCTGAAGAAGAGTAAGGAAAAAAAATTAAATTGTTGAAGAGATGGAAAAAAAGGAAAACTTGACGGAGTGACTATGAGTGTTGAACGTGTCAGTGCTACTGACATTTTTTTTTATAAATGACTGTTAAGTTTAAATGGAAGCGAATTTGAAATTTTCATTAGTATAATTTTTTTTTAATAATCCGTTAGCAGTACAATAATGGAAATAAAATTTAAAGCTTTAATACCCAATTCCAAAAAAAGAAATTTAAGAAGTACTTTACGTTGTTTAATTCTTAAAATTCTTAATTTGATTCTTAATTTGATTGTAAGACTTTTCAAACACTCGACATGTTTGAGTTTCTAAGTGATATCCCAAAAATTCTAGATAACTGAATTCAATTCTGTAGTGATATCCCAAAAAATTTAACCTGTAAGCGCTGAAGCTTTACAATCCCAAAAGTGCTACAAATTTTAAATACTTATGACGTGATAGAAATAAAGGTATTCACTGAGGAAGCAAATGCATATAATTTTGAAAGTATTTAAGTTAGAATGACTTTGTAGTGGTGTGAAATTATTAGACTCATACACAGAATTAAAAAAAAAAGTTTCATTTGTTATTATAAGACATAACATTTGCGCCTTTCTTTTAATACTAGCCACGGCTATTTTACTCGGTATACTTTCACTTTTCAAAAGTCTGAACACTCACAGCACAAATGGCCAGAAAAGATTTACGCTAGGAAAAAGTTGAAATATTACTAAAAAATACATAAATTGGTTACTTTTTATCAAAAAAGATATACAAACGATATAATGAATTAGACATTAACAGATGAGAATTTTAATGGCCTGAGAATCTTTTGATGTTTTTATCTATGTTGTTTTTCATAGATAACACCTGAAAAACATCATTGTATTTAAAACCAATTTTACAGTTAAGTTTGTATCCAGCTAGATATGGAAACTATAAAAACTAAAAAAAATTAATATTAAGAAAATGCTAATAAATTGTACACCTCTGTATTACTCCCCAACAAAAATCTTCTTTATTAAGAAGACACTTGTTTCACGTGTCCTTACTGGATTTACGTATACTGCGGCGACAAAATATTTCTTATGCCTGTGTATAAAGCACATTCACATAGAAAATTTTTTTTCAAAAATCTGATAATGATAATGACTTCTATTTCTTGAAACAATATTGGACACAAACTGGTAAGACCTTGAAAAAAAGCCAACTCTTCGGACAGAGATTATCCTTTGTCAATGCAAAAATTAAAATCTTTACTTTTATATTTTGCTTTTAAAAGGATAATCTCTCTCCGAAATGTCTGCTTTTTTCAGAGTCTCGCCAGTATGTGTCCAATTTTGTTTTATTTAAGAGTTTTTGTACCTCGTCCTTCTTTTCTTCTATATTCGTCATAAGACTTGAGTAATCATCCAATAAAATTCAATTAGAGGTTATATAAAAAGTTCCTGAGATTTCATTCGACATCTTTTAATAGTCTGTTTATTTCCTCATAAATTCCCTTAAAGATGTTTAATCCATGAAGTTTAAAATCAAAAGATCTACCAGATGACTATATGCATAAATTTTACTCATAGAGACCTTTCAAAAGAATTGCACTTTGCTAATTGTTAGCTACGTTATTACTTGTTTTTTTAAACACACTAAACTTTCATTTTTTTTTCTTTGGTTTTTGCTCTAAATGAAGACAGCGGTTGACTATCTTTAGACAAGAGAAAATCAATTTTCCGTTAAAAGGAAATTTTTGAAGTTTTTATTTATTAAGTAGCCGTCTCTTTGGGATTCTTTATCCCAAATTAAGTGGAGATGATAGTTATATAAGCTTTTAACATACTTTGCTATGCCCAAAACTATATAAAATTAAAAACATCCAGTATCAATTTACACATTTTTAATGAGCATCGCATAAATATTACCTCCATTTTGAAATAACATATGTAAAAAATTATAATTTATAAACATATATATCGATAAGTTCACCAAACGCATAAAAGATGATTAATGTCGAAATGCATACACTTTCAAGAATAATCAGGTTAAGCTTCATTTATTAAAATCAAGCTAAATAGTTTATTTCTCACGATGGAATTCCTTTTTATAATGAAGAAAACAGTTTTCAGAGAAGGTAATACAGTACTCTGTTTTATTTTACATTTACGGGCATTAGATGTTTTCTTCAGGTGAAAATACGTGATCCAAAAAAATATAAAATGTAAAAAGTCGGTAATTTGTTTTGAATCTTTGTTATGCCGTTTTCATTTTAGCCTCACGGCAGCCATTAAAACGAAAATATAAGAATGCCGAAAAGAGAAAAAAAATTTACGCATGAAAAGAAACTGCCGTGGAATTCGCATTCACTTAGAAACACGGTTTTTACCTTTCTTTAAAAAAATTCGCAAATTTAAAACTTAAATTCCTCCGCGACATCTGGTAGGGAGATGAAAAAAAGGACACATCAGAGCTAAGGACACATGAATCCACTGTGATATTGTCATCTTCTATTTCCTTTAACGCCCCTGTGGTATTCCAGCTGAAACGAAATGTCCCATTTCCTTTTGAATTTGTTTCATATTCCTCCATTTATTTTTATTGCAGCGTTCCTGTATTATTGCAAAATCTCTATGAAAACGGGAAAGCAATCTGTTATGAACTTTATTGATTCACGAATCTAGTTTCACCACGCTTTTATCGATTCCTTGTCATTTGGAAAAAAAAAAAAAAACAACGTAGGCTTTCATGCATGTTTTTAAATAGCAAATTGTATTAATATAGTAAATAATCTAGCATTGCATCTTTGTTGTATAGCCTAGAATAACATCACGAAATACGACTTTGTTCAGAATGCCTGCTGACGCGTGTATATGTTCGTCTATTATAGTATATTTCGTTCTTTCGGTAATAAGATTTCGCGGATCCATAGATGTCCAAGATAAATGATAATTCATGATACAGCATCACTGGCATGGGCAGTTTAATAGATGAGGGGCGTACTTTTTCGATCTTGTATATAATGTTAATATAGATTCACGACACGTTAATAGCAATCATCTCACACTCTAAGTACTGCTCTTGTTAATTGCTTTCGATTCTGTCCTTGCTTCGTTTGCTTTTATTTGTATTTATGTTTACCCTAACGTAATCTAAAAATGATTTCTTCTGTTGTTTTATGGATTGTTTAGTCAGCAAAGAGGGCGAAGCAAAATTTCCACCAACCTAGAAATTCGAACCTAGTTGCTTTTATGTTATCTTTTGCTTGAAGTTTGTATAATTAAATTTTGGGGTTCAGGATAGGTCCGTCTGAGATTTGGAAGTAAAACCAAATCATAAAATTATTTTACTGTTTACAGTGCTATTGACAAACTCACCTGCGTTATTTTGCAATTGATTGTGAGAAAGGAGGAGAAGGAATAGCAAATGCAAAGAAAATTTAAAAGAAATAACAAAGAAAACAACAAACTTGAGGCGGTTATTTGATAACATTTGAGGAAAGAAAAGAGATTTGTTGTTTTTTGAGGTTAAGATAAAAGAGAGAGGCAGTTGTTTGCTGGTGGGCGGGCGGGATAGTTTTGTGTCGAGTATACCCTGAGGACCCAAAAGTTTAGATAGCATCCCTTCGAATTGGGTGACTCGAGGCTCAAAGTTTGGCGATTTTTGATTTAAAATCGGCTCCTTACTCACTTCCCCACACAATGAAGAGCGAGAGAAAGGCAAACAAAAGTGTTCCACCCGGAATGGGAGACCCTGGGAGCCATTAAAAATGCACAAGGCTCTCGCTGTCTACGGACGTCTCTATGGCGATGGCGTCCTCTATCGGGAGACAAGGGAAGCGTCCTATCGCGCCCCGAACCCATTGCCATATTTATGAGATGCAACGATACAGATTGCTGGGTGTGCGAGGCGAGCTCGAGCCGCTAAAGAAAACATGTAAACTAAGTGTCGATCACCTTCCCCCTTCCTTTCTTTCTTTTTTCCTCCTCCATCCCCCTTCCAGCGTTTTTTTCCCTCTTCTATCTTTTACCTCTTTCGTTCTTTATCTGAAGGCAGCCACTCTTTCCATCGCCATACAACAGCTTCTCCTATTACACTTTTTAGAAAAGTACCCCCCCCCTCTCTTTATTTGTTTTTTTTTTTAAACTTCTTCCATGAATTCAATATGTTTGAACGGAATTTAATATGAATCTAAAAAAAACGCGTACAAAGAATTTCTGGATGAACGTCTGTCTGGTTAAATTCAAAAAACAATCATATTCATAATATCCATGCTGCCCAATATTGAAAATAAACATCAACTAACAATTTTGAGAAAAATCAAGTTTTAACGCATATGATGTATTCCGTGGAAATATGTTTAAACGTCTTTAACATTTGTTGCTTCACTAAAACATGACCTTATAGAAAATAATACCTATTAAATCATGTAAGTAACCTTAATGCTTAATTAAATGAGAGCTATAGAAAGATTTCACTCATGTTTACGAACAGTTGATTAAGATTTTCAGTAAAGTGCGTGCCATTGAATATTAAGCTACCGGGTGTTTCAAAAATGACCGGTATATTTGAAAAATCAATAAAAACTAAACGGGCAGCGATAGAAATATACCGTGTGTTGCAATATGCTTGGGACAACAGTAAATTTTCAGGCAGACAAACAAGTTTGTCTTTCGAAATTACAAACGGTGTATTTCTATCGCTGCCCGTTTAGTTTTTATTGATTTTTCAAACATACCGGTTATTTTTGAAACACCCGGTATATTATACAGGGTGATTCAGAAAGGTAGGTCAAGAATGAAATACCATGTACAGATTGTAGCGGGGAAGGAAAAATTTTTCCTATAAACATGGGTCCGAAAATGCATCCTGACAGAGATAATGCAACTTGTACGAGGTAGGAATGACATTACAGTAGGTGTTCAAAATGCCGACCCTGAGCCTCGGTGCAGGTGTTTAGTCTGCGGACGAGATTCTCACGAACTCTGTTGAAGACATCCGGAGAATCACTGACTTCTTCACACGCTGTAACAATTTTAGCTACAAGGTCATCGGGATTGTCGACTGGTGTGGCATAAACCAACTGCTTGATGTGGCCCCAAAAAAAGAAGTTCAGAGGTATCAAATCAGGAGACCGGGATGGCCATGGTACAGGGCCTCCTCTCCCAATCCATCGCTGAGGGCATGTCCTGTCGAGGTGAGCTCTAACCTGCCGACTGAAGTGGGCAAGAGCACCATCATGCTGAAAGCACATCCGCTGCCTCACTAACAACGGCACATCGTCAAGCAGTTCAGGAACAGCAATCCGTAAGAATGTCAGGTAGTTTTGTCCACTTAGCCGATCTGGCAAAATGTACGGCCCAATCAAACGATTTCCAATAATTCCAGCCCACACGTTCACGGAGAACCGCTGCTGGTGGGACGTTACGTGGATAGAATGCGGATTCGCTTCATCCCACACGGGTTGATTGCACGTGTTGAAGTTGATTGCACTAACCATCTCTGGTAAACGTAGCCTCATCAGTGAAGAGAATGTGCATGGTGAAGTCTGGGTCAGCCACAAGCTGCTGCGCAAGCCACTGACAAAACTGCAAACGTGGTGCGAAATCCCCAGGAACAAGTCCTTGTACCTTTTGCAGATGATACGGATACAGTCCTGCGTTGCGCAGCACTCTCCACACGGTGGCTTGAGAAGCATCGACATCTGCTGCAATGGTTCGGGTGCTTGTGGCAACTGTAGCCAGAACGTTTTCTTCAAACCTTAATGTTTGAATGTTCACTCCACGGCCGTCGTTTGATAGACCTCGTAGACAACATGTGTCTCGTAGTCGTTGGTCTAGTGTTTGAAACGCCCGGTGATGGTAAATCCTTTCCTTGAACACAGTCTGGAAAACGCTGTTGGCAAATCCTTTCCGCTTCAGTAGCATCACCCTGTGCCTCGCCGTAGACGAGATGCATGTCCGCCAGCTCCGCATTAATCAAGTGATCTATTGTACAACAATGGAGTTACATGTTTCGTTTCCTCTCTTTTAAAGGAGAGAACACGAAAATTTACATGTTTAGATCCTAATTTACATGGACCCTACCATTGCCATCCGGGTAACGCACATCCATTTCTATCTCGTACAAGTTGCATTATCTCCGTAAGGATGCATAGCCGGACCCATGTTTATAGGAAAAATATTGTTCCCCGCAACAAACTGTACATGGTATTTCATTCTTGACCTACCTTTCTGAATCACTCTGTATACCATATTATAATTAAAATTCCAAATATCATTAAAGTACTTTTTTAATATTCCAATATAGATAAATTCCGTCTAAGGAATAGGAAGATTTCTAGAACGCTATTCGGAAAAATGGAAAATTGATGCATATATCTCCGAATTTTTAGATGTTGATGGTATCTTTGGCCTAAATTATGTTGCAAAAATTTTACAGTAAAATAAAATTCTCGCTGTTTCTTTTTATTTGCTGTATAAAAATAGAAAATTTCTACCAAAGTATTTTTAAGATAAAGTTTCACTGCAAAGAGATTAATCCAAAGCATACTTTTTTATGTTCATAAGCTTAATAATTTGCATAAAATTGCGTCACGTCCTCCCGGTTCGTTATATTGTATAGCAACCATTTCAAATAAATTTTGTTTTGTTTTACAATATATGTTTTGTCGCAATATATTTTAAAAATTCTGAAGTGATGATTTGCTAATTTCCACATTAAAATTAACAACAGTATACATTTACAGATGGAATGTACTTTAAGTTCAATAAAAGTATTTTAAAGCACACTTAATCTCGCGATGACTTCTTATGTAGATACCAAATGATGGAGACTCTTTCTACATAAATTGCACTCATGTGTTAATCTCTAATGAACTCATATCCACAGATGGTGACAAACTCTCCAGTCGGATATGATGGTATTTGGAAATACGGGTATATAAAAATAAAATGGAACAATGTTCTGTATAAAATATTTGTCTGTTTGTTGCATCTAAAAATATTATCATGATTCAATGCTTCGGACTGCAGATTCGAAACTAAGTGACCTCTTTTTTTATTAAATTACTTACATTTTGTTATGTTTAATATTATGTAACAATATTGTTGGGGGATAGAGTAGGCCAATCTGAATGTTATGCATGGGTTAACTCATTTTAAAAAATTTTTGAGTTGAGCCCTTGAGCGATATGATATATGATAAGGATGTTAACTTTCATACTGAGTTAAATGAACTCCTTATTTGGTTTGTATTCAGCCAAAACCCAAAACTTCCTCATAGCCTGTATCTCGGAAGCCTAACCAGTATTGAGCGTTAAATAAGTAGAAAGGTCAGACCAGAACAGTATGAACGTCAAGACTCTACTAAAAGTCTAATGTGATAACGAACGTCCGCATCTCGGCAATAGTAAATCTATGTACTAGTTAAAGTTCTGAGTGTACGCAAACTCATGTTTAACACAAGTATCGAACGAACTAAGCTCATGAGAAAGAACCCCAGAAAATCAATCAAAATGACAGGACTACAGGCGAGGAAAACTGAAATCCAATTGGAATTAGAGAATCGATACAAGGCCTTACGTGACTTGATTGAGGAGAGACAAAAAATCACAGATATAAACAACTTACTAATAAACACTCTGCGAGAAGCTTCAATTAGTAAAATTTAGAGACTGTACAAGAAAACTAATGAAACAATGTAAAGAAATGAGATTGAAAAGAAATTACCTTAAATCTATAATAGAATAAATCAAGATATGTATGGCGATGCGAAAACGCATCAAGGAAAGCGTCAGAAAATTTAACTGTGACCTTATCAGAAAAGAGTGCAAC
Source organism: Rhysida immarginata (assembly GCA_023313115.1). Classification (NCBI taxonomy): domain Eukaryota; kingdom Metazoa; phylum Arthropoda; class Chilopoda; order Scolopendromorpha; family Scolopendridae; genus Rhysida; species Rhysida immarginata. Next base: position 1,666,841 of record JAHWFO010115002.1, read on the forward strand.
ACAACGAAAGCCTCAAATCCGCTAAGTAGCAGCTATGCATCGGAAGAAAAGGAATAGTGTACCTATCGATTGTATTAAACGCCTTCGAGATATCCGTATTGACCAAGTAGCATACTTCTCCGTTATTAATGGCATTGATGATATTTAAAAATGGTAAATAATATGTATATTATCGGCGTTTTTTGTCTAATGCCGACTTGATTCATATGTATAACGACCCAGAGGCTTTCTGTTAGATGAGCAAAAACTATTTTCTCAAATATTTTTGCAATCGACGATAAGTTGCAAATAAGTCGATAATTTGTTATATCCTGAGATGACCCTTTCGTATACAGGGTGTCCACAAAGTCTGGGTACATGGGAAATTTCACTATTTTATTTATTTATGTTATTTTTCCGAGCGGAGAAAGGCGGATGTGGTGGTTTAGCAGTGAATAAAATCATGACATAAACAATTAAAAAATAATAATTTACCTTTTTTACTTTTGTTTAAATTAAATAAAAAATACTTTACTTTTCAAAATTTATTTATGTTATTTTTCCTACCCATCAAATTATGCATTCAAAATAATGGAAATCATATTGAAAATATTATTTGTTACCATTAGAATTAAATAAAATTCTTTTGCTTTGTTTTAAAAGTATGTGTTAATCCCCTATGTACCCAGACTTTGTGGACACCTTGTAGATCGGTATGATTAAGGTTTTTTTAAAAATCAGAAAGAAATCGCTGAGTGGAGACAAACATATTAAGCATCAATTGAAAAATTACATTACCAAATTGGCCCCAGTTTTTCATTATCGTGATAGTTACTATCCCATCTCTACTGGAAATATTATTATTTAATGATACGTCTTATTTGAGAAAGAGAGGAAATGAGGCAGTAAACATCAGTCCAGTCTATTAGTAGAACTGATGTTATGAATCATCCTTTGATTATTTGGATCGTCAATCCATCTACGATATTGATCGGAAAGGATTGTTTCTTTCTTTTATATGAAGGTATGTATTTCCATAGGTCAAATCTATTTGTTTTTTGCACTTACTATATTTTTGGCGTTCCGAATTTCTCGTTTGAATATTCGATTTACGTTTTTCAGCTATTATGCTTATTATGTTCGGATAGGTTAAACTTAAATTTGGCGTGACATAGCTTCTTGTTCTTCCACGATTCGAGTGTTTTCGAATTCCACCATGGTCGCTTACTATTTTTTAATTTAACATTTTTTATGACTAAACAGGATTGAGATAACGCCCGTCGAGTATTAACTTCCAAAATGCCAAACATTGTGCCAAGCTTCAATATAAGGGGCGTTCAAGTATTACGTAACGCAGTTTGGGGGGAGGGGGGGTCTTATAAAACGTTACGGTGCGTTACAGGGGACGGAGGGTGGTCAAGCAACGCGTTACGTAACATTAAGTTTTTGTTAAAATTAAAAAACCAAGCAAGTAAGACGCATGCTGATTTTTGAGACCATATTTGAAAAAAAAATTATTCCTGCACTAAAATCAACTTTATAACTTTATTCAAAAATCAAAATCAACATGTTTTAGTGCATTATGTACATATTTTTATTAAAAAATATCAGCAAAAAAGTGCGCCTTAGAATAGAGTAAATACGGTATTTGGTCTAGTCTAGGGAGGGTAACACCTCTCTAAATTTAGATCAATTACCTCCCTAAAGTCATAAATTAATCGTGAAGAATTGGTAACTGGTCGCTTAATAACTGAGATCAACGTATTTACAAATTAGTGCGTTGTTATCACATTTTGGAAGCATAGTTGTTGCTAGCGTAAAATTTGTCCGATGGTTTGGAATAACGAATTGATTCAATATTGTATTTGTTGAGAAAAAATGATGAAACAAATTAATAATGATGAAAAAATAATAATAATAAAAATAATAATTGTGATTGTGATGATAAAGTTACTAAAGTATTTAATTATTTGTCAATGTAAATTTTAAATTAACGAGCCAAAATAGAATTTGACAGTATGAATAACAACGGGGAACTGTCAATCTGTTGCCAAAAATTAAAAGACTAAAATTACAAAAGTATTTAATTATTTTCTAATGCCAGTTAGAATTTTGTATTAAAAGTTTATAATAATTAATACAGTGAATGTACATAAAAAAATTCTAATTCTTCCTACCCGACAATCGCAACGTTGCGATTATGGATATACCATCTTATTAGAGTATCATTGACTTCATACTGTGCTTAATTTATTGAGTTCAGTCAAAAGTGTACCTATTATAATTTTTGCAACTGATTATTAAAATTGATTAATGCGGTTTCGATTATCTTTATCAAAGCTGAGAAGACATAGAGCTAACTGACGAAAATCCTGAAGTACTGCTTTTTCTGGAAGATGAGGTGCTATATGCCATACAGGCGATAACGAAGGAAAAAGATCCCCTCAATCTTCTTAAGTTAATAACAGTTCTAGTCAGCAAATGCCGACATGCCGAAGGATTGAAATAATGTTGCAGCAGCCTTTCTTTCCAAAATAGGAGGGCATGAAAATTTGCAAAATTACAGCCCTATCGGCTTAAAAAATTTCTAGGAAAGAGCTTTCAGACAGACTGCAATGAGCGCTGGACGTAAATCAGCCAAGAGAACAGGCAGAATTCAGACGTGGATTCAGCCAACGCCTCCTATAAAGAAAGCCTCGGCACTGAAACGTCATACATTGTTACATCATCACAAGTCGACCAAATGTAGAGTTTATTATTGATAGAAATGAGGTTAACAAAGGACGAAGTATGACGTAACAATGTATGAAGTTTCAGTTCGGAGGCTTTCTTTATAGCAGGCGTTAATTCAGCACGCTCTTCTTAGGAGAGCTCATTGAGCGTAGTAAGAAGTCCGCTTTGCCTCCATCGACTATGAAAAGGCCTTCCACTCGGTGTCTATTTCAGCTGTGATGAAAACCCTAGAGACAAATGAAATAGACAAGAAAATTTACAACGAAACGACGGCAACCATCCAGTTTAACAAAGTGAAGCAATAATAAAAATTCAGAAAGAAGGAGGACAGGTAGACACAATATCATCAAAACTATTCAAAGCTGCCCTAGAAGACGTTGTTAGAAGCCTAAATTGGGAAACGAGGGGTCTTAAAAATAGATGGCGAAAAACTACCCATCTTTAATTTGCCAACGACATTGTTCTTTCTAGTAGCAACCCAGACGAACTAGAAAAAATGGTCACAGGAACTTGAAAAGCTAATATACAGTACATATGGAGTTGAAGATGAATTTGAAGAAAACAAAAGTTATATTCAACGTGTTTGCAACGAAGAGACAAACCACGAACAACGATACTGAATTGGAATAAGTACAAGAACTCACTATGGATGGAAGTATTATGAACGAAATCAACAGAAGAATAAGAAATGGAGGGAGCACTTTCCGGGAAAATATCTTAATCTTAAAAAGCAACTTGCCCCACTGCCAGAAAAGGAAAATTTAGCCAGTGGGTGTTACTGGTCTTCCTTAAGAAGCAAAAAACAACAAGGAGTCCATCAACTACAAATCGTCCAACGAAGCATGGAACAATGTATACAAAGTATTAATTTATAAGGAGGGAGAAAAAAAACGGATCCGAGGACAAACAGAAGTGTTCGACATCATAGAGCGGAGAGGACATCTCCCATGGCAATGAGCTGGAGACATTGCCAGGAGTCAGGACAACAAATGAATTAGAGCCATATTCGACTAGCACCCATAAAATGTATAAAGACCACGATGACGTTCCCATACGAAATGGAGTAACGAGATCAGAAAATTGGCGGGCGATAATTAGAAAACCAAAGCCCAGAACAGAATACATTGGAAACATTTAGAGGAGACCTACATACATCAGTGGATTGATAAGGATTGAAACTGATGATGATGATTCTGAATTCATCGATACTACTCACTTTTTCATCTGTTAGTTATCGAGATAGGTCAATTGAGCTTTCGGTTTGATTCATAGTCATAGTTCATTTAGCCTATATTTAATGTGAGATAGATAATCATAGCAGCTATTGGTAATGTTGCTTGAGTCGAGTGATACTAGATAAAATGTAATTTATGTAACTGCCGATTAGGCATCAAGTTATCTTTCTGTATAAAATCTAATATTTTGATCTCTTAATACGAGGAACCAAAATCAAATTTAAAGTCCAAATAAATTCAAAGCCTTTTGAGATATCAAAAACGGATTACATATTCATAATAAAATACTGGATTTCAAATTTCATTGTTAATAATGCTCACGCGCATTTTCATTTCCTTCCTACAAATTACAAGAACTTTCTGTGTAAATTTGTGCCAGCCGTTTGAACTTTCAGAATTTGTGGTCGCACTGAGTGTTGAAGATATTTACTGACGAACACAAAATTAAGAGAGCTGCCATTACTATCAAGAGCGAAACATGGACATCATCTATTATTTCAAGAAAGCAGTTTTCATGAATGAGTTTGTTCATTGGGGAAGGAATACAAAGATTGGTACCCACTTAAGAAATTACCTCAATTATGGTGGAAATTATGTGGAAAAGAAGTTTCTTAAGGCTAATAAGTAAGATAAAATCAGTGCAACTGTTTTTTATAGCATAACAGTACTTAATTTCTCGAACATCCAGATAAATACTTTTTCATTGCTTTTTAATTATATTTGTCACTTCCACATACATGTTTTTAAATGTTTAATCTAATATTAGCAGAAAGAACAACTTCATGCCATAACCTTCTTGAGAAAGTAGAATGAAGTTGCGCACAAGGCTTCGTCGGTCCATTGAAGTGACGTCAAATTTTTTTTTTCATACACAATATTCTCGCTCCATGTACGGCCATTTAAATCATTGTTTAACGTTTCCAAACATTTGCAGCACAGTCATGTTATACTGAAACAGCTAATTTAAACAGTATATGTAAAGCGCGTTTTATGACATGCGTGTATTGTCTGTACTTATATAGCAGTGTCTGCTACTCTATGTCCGTGTTAAAAACAATGAAAAACATTCATATAGTTTATGGCTTTAAATAACCATTCTCTTAATTTTGTTTTAATCCTAATTGCAGATTTAAAGTTATGTGCTAAAAAGAGAAACGAAATTGGTTTAAGCATCTACACTGAAAATCCAAGTTTTAACAGTGTTTATAAATTTTAAAATAATTTGGCAGTCCTTAAGAAATGTTTGTTTGCAAACCCCTGGACGAAGGTTTGGAATATATGATTTGATGTCATGTTCGGTATTGTTACAATGCTTAAAAATTTATAGAATTACATGTGCAAGAAAATTCTTCTATTTTTTTATTATAAAGAGGGAACAAATGCTTTAATTACTAAAAACAAATTGCATAAATTGCACTTACTTTCCACATAAGTTACATTTACCGTTGCATCTCATTTGACAAAAGTGCGGAATAACGAATTATCTTTGACAAAAGTTTGGGTTATTCAAAAAATTTAAATATTGCTGAAACAACGAATTAAAAAGAAAAGTTTATTTTCAATATTCTACTGGCTTTAGGTAAAAAAGCCAGTAGACAATCAAGCACTATTGGCTTTATTCTTGATAGACAATCATGGGTAAAGTAAAGGAACTGAGTTCTGATAAGAAGGGTTTGATTGCTCGTTTTCATCATGAAAGGATAACGCAGAAAGATATAGCCAAAACGGTAAACGGGACTCAAGGGACTGTTTCGAAAACTCTTGCAAAATTTGAAGCTACTGGTTATACAAAGAAGCGCAAACAGACTGGGAGATCTCGTTCAACAACGGAAAGAGAAGTTCGAAATCTGATCAAGGTGGTGAAGAAAATCAGCCGCTTTTCCTCTTCCAGAGAAATTAATGCATTATGGGACACTGTAGATAACGTTTCTGACAAGACGGGTCGAAGAAGATTGGCAGTGAAAGGCTACAGATCGCGTAAAGCCTTCACGACATCAAAGCAGAAAGCAGAGCAGCTGAAATAGGTTAAAACTCATAAACACTGAACTGTGACTGCTTGGGAACAATCAGGTTATATTCTCAGATGAAAGTAGAATTTGCAAAGGATGTGATTTTATTGGATAATTTGTGTGGAGAAAGTCAATGAAAATTTCCATGAGAACTGTTTGCGAACAACAACCAAATTTTTTCAGGGAGTAATGACATGGGGGTGCCATTATCCATAAGGGAGTAGGAGAACTTTTAATTCTCGCTAACAATGAATATCGATGTATTTAAAGAGATTTTGGACAGATTCCTGATGAAAACAGTCGAATATTATTTTGGAAATGACGATTGCATTTTCAAGACGACATTGCTGCTTGCCATCGAGCAAAGATTGTCAACAAGTGGTTCAGAGAACACAATGTTCAATGCTTGGAGTGGCCTGCCAATAGCCCATATACTTAAATCCCATTGAAAATGTATGGGCTATTTTGAAGAAATTAGTGAGACGCAAATGACCAACCAATCGCAGAATTAAAGAAGACACTTCTTGTTTGTTGGAGTCAACAGCAACATTCAAACGCCTAATTACATCATTGCCTGCCCGTGATGGTCCTACTCAGTACTGATAAAATGTTCTGATCTTCAAATGTCATGATTCCAAACCTTTGTCCAATCCGGCGCAATGGAAATTATAAATTACGCACAAAATAAGTACAAATTGTAAATTTGTTTTTTAACAACATAAAGAGTAGGTTCTCTCTTTATAATAAAAAATAAAAGAATTTTCTTGCACATGTAATTTTATAGATTTTAAGCATTGTAACAGTACTGAACATGATAGCACATCACATATTCCAAACTTTCGTCCAGGGTTGTATTTACGTACGTTTAAAAGATTATTTTAATTAAGGCAAGCGTAATTAAGGCAAGAAATTTTCAAACTGAATTATAAATTTACTTTTAATCATTGTGGAAAGGTAGCATAACATTTTATAAATGTTGACTTAAAATTTTACTTGTTTATAAGTATTCTAATTTCTTAAGCTATGAAACCAAATAATGTTTTTTTTCGTTCCTCTTTACTGGTTTGTCTTTTATTCTACGATTAATGAAGTAAATAAAACTTTTAAATCATAGAAATATTTGAGTATTATTTCAGCCTTCTGTACTCGGCAATTCTAAACATAGCTAATAAGCATTATATACAGCTATATCCGGTGTGGCTGTGTTGGTTTATTATTATGATATCGCTGGTGAAATTTTTCGTTTTTTTAAAGTGAACCGACAGATTGAGAGGTACAAGGTAAGTCACTTCCAAAGGTCCATTCATCAAGGGAAGCGTCAATAGAGTCGAGGAGAAGGGCCAAAGGGAATCGTTGCCTTTGATACTCCCATTAACAAGTACTCGCCTTATAATTGCCAAGGACCGTTTTTTCCCTCTCTATGAGGCCCTTGTTAACTAAAGATGACGCTTGTGTTGTTTCTCTTCTTTCTTCCTTATGATTTCTATCCCCCCATCTCTTATCAAAAGAGACCCGCAAAACTAGGCGGCGTTAATGGGAATAATCCATTTGGACATGGGTTAGCGTTTAAGTTTAACGACTCAAGAGTAGGAAAGCTGGAGGGGGAAATGCTCATTATTTGTATCCCCCATCCCCCTTTCCCTGTCTCTTTTTTTTCTTTTTAACTCGAAAGAAAGGTCCCTCCTGATGCATCATCTTCTATTAAGATAGCTTGGCTTTCTATAGCGGAGACATAATTGTTAATTGGCGAACATCTTTGAAGTTGATATCCATCTATCTTTATAAATATTTTTTAATTATTTTGAACCTAACAGAACACCTTCATAGACATTTAAATAACAATAGAAGTTCTATTAGAACAAAATATCGAAATTTATAACATACAAACTTGATATAAACACGCCCTATTATCGGACAAATATTAAAGTTGGAATATACATTAGTAATTTTTAGAAACATTATTTCTTATCATAAAGTATTTGTTCACTCACTGTTTTCATTATGTAGTAACCATTTAATAAACATAGTTATCCCCGTAGAGTCCATGACATTTTATACTGAAACTCGAAAAGCTTACGAATTTTTATCATTTTGCAAGATAATTAGATAGTTGCGCACTGACCGTTACGAGGATTCCAAAAGACGACATTATTAAAAGCATTAAATATATTAGCTCTTGTGAATGCAGAGGAAACAAAGTTGGTAATTTTTTCAAATAACATGTTCTTTGGTATGTAGAGTTACAGAAAACACACCCAAGATAAAGTTTTTAAGGAAACTTTCCATTTTTGCTGTCCCTGCTATTTATCAGAGTTGGTTTTATGTGTACAGGTGTTTTGACATCCGACTCCGGAAGAAGGTATGGTTTATTTAATTTCTGAAGATTTAATTACTGTATCAACGTGGAAAATAAACTTTCGGATTGTTTTTAAATAACTCCAGTTTTATATTACAATGATTACGTTGTAAGCTGTTATTTTATAAAATATTTAATTAATTGGTATCTATAGATACATATACATAAAAATCGCAATAGAGCTTTCGAAGTTTTTGCTAGAATTTTTAAGTTATTTTAAGTCACTGGACCATATATACGGGGTGATTCAATTAAAGTATCCCTCCTATTCAGAGCCCTGTAGCTAGATGACCGGTGAGCCGATTGGCTTCAAAGTTAGAGGATATACTATTCAGGGTATGGGAATATGATTTCTAATGTGTGGAAATCAGTAGGACGACGAACTTCTGCAATAAGTCCAAATATCTTGATGTAGTCACTGCAGGTTCGTGTTCCATTTGGTGTTATTTCCTCAAACAAGTACGGACAATAGGAGAATCGTTGTAGTAAACCCTATCCATAACGGAATGTAACCATAGCAAACCCTATTCATCTTTGGTGAATGTAACGGAAACTCATGAACCAGACGAGGATTTTGTGTGTCCCAAATGCTGCTATTTTGTGTGGTCACTGTTCTGCACAAGTGGAAGTGAGCTTCTTCACTCCAAAGGGTGTTGTCAGGCCACTGATCATCCACTTCCATACGTGCAAACTATTGCCGGAGGCTAGCATCTCTGGCTTGCTTCTTGTGGAGGTGGCAGAGCTTATTCAATAGGAATAGGCATGCAAATATCTCCATATTTTTCTGTAGCCTACGCTATGTAGCCTAATTTAATTGCTATGATACGAGGACTGCAGAATCCGTTCGCATTCTTCGCTGATCCAGTAACTGCTGTTGCAACAGCGTCTTTCACTTGCGTTCCCTGGAATTTCCTCTCTCTTCCTGGTCGAATAGCAAAGCTTCCTATTGCCTCAAAACGTTGAACATGCGTCGCAGGCCACAAAATGGCTGTGGAACTCGACTTAATAACTTCTCGCTGTTCAGATAAAACTTCATTAGTAAGGCGCGGTCTGGAACGTCAACAGCATTGTGCTTATCATATCACACTTCTGAATCACACATCCTTTTATACAGTTATATAAACGAGGATTGCTGTATATAGAGTCTCCCCTCGAGTATGTTTGTAAACACATCCGTCACCATAGTGAGTAAAAATGTTGTTTCTTGTTGTGGGCATGTTAGTGCATCAATCGTGCTTGTATATGAAAACAGAAAATCCATTTCGCCTGGTAATCGTTAGGGAACGACATGCTATTATTATCAATATCTTTTCCCCATGCTCTGAATAGCGTACCCACCAACTTTCAGGGTGATTGTACAGGGTGATTCTGAAAAAGCGTGTATAACTGTAAGAAATAACAGACATGATCAGAATGAACATTTTATTTTAACAATGTGGGTCGAATTTGAACGCTAAGTAGGATATGAACGGAAATAAAAATGCCGCCACCAAGATCTACAAGTTAATAACTCAGGTTCTCCAAAGCCTAAAATAATGAAGTTTGGAGAAATAATAGGGTATAGAAAACTGTGTATACCGTTAAAATTTGATCGTATTTCAACGAGTAGTTTCCGAGTTACGCATTCAAAATCGTAACAGTGCTCACATGCGAGTACTAACCAGCACGTGTTACGATGTTGAGTGCGTAACTCGGAAACTACTTGTTGGAATTCCATCAGACTTTAACGGTATACACAGTTTTATATACCCTATTGTTCCTCCAAAATTCATTATTCTAGGCGTTGCAGAACCTGAGTTATTAACTTGTTGATCTTGGTGGCGGCATTTTTATTTCTGTTCATATCTCAGCGTTCAAATTCGGACCCACAATGAATTAAAAGAAAATGTTCATTCTGGTCACCTCTGTCATTGCTTACGGTTGTACACACATTTTCAGAATCATCCTGTATATGGTATATGTACAGTCATCAATAGGAAATAATCCACACTTGAATTTTACTTTAAGTTTTACCGTTTCAATATTAATTTATTTTTAATAATTTAATATTACATTTAGAGTTAACATTATTAAGATTATTAAATTTAAATAATTATCATTAAAAAAGCTATTAAAACAACACATTAGCATGAAATGTAATATTAAGTATTAAACTCGTTTGGATTACATTCTGTTGATGACTACATGAAATACAATATTTTTCCAAAGCAGAGGGTTATATCTTCAATTTTTTCTTTTTGCATTTAACTTCAAGTTAGCTATCGTTAAGCAATCGTCGAATCGATATCGCTACATCAAAAATCATTTTGACTGGTTGTCCACTGAAATTGAGGAAAATACGCCAAAGATATTCTATCTGTCAACTTGAGAACCTTTGATCATCATTCGTTTTCATCTATCAGTGGTTCATTATGACTCAATTTTGATCACATCAATTGAAATGATAAAGGAAGGAAGGGAAAAAATTAAAAAAAAATACATTTGGAATAATAATAATAATTAGAGGTCTAGAGTACTCACTGCAACTGAAGGTTCTGATATTTTCCCTTTGCGTTATGATATCGCAATAGCTTGATACGCTGGATTCGATGTTATATTTTTGTTAAACGTTAAAATTGGCATGCAATTTTATAAAAGCATTTCAACAGTAGTCTGAAAGACCATAAAATTAGTAAAACTGATATTAGGGCCATTTATAATATCAGCTTACATTAATGCTTCATAAAAATAAAAATATCCATAATTTATATTTAAGGATAAGGTTTTATAATAATATGATTATTTAAAAATAAACATTCTTGTACGGAAATTTTTATAGAAAAAATAAATTAACTATAAAGTTGAAGAAATGTAAATACTGTATACTAAAATAGGATATTAAAATTTTTAACTTTTTAATTTACTTTAAAAACATTTCATAGATATGAAAGTAAATAAAATATAAAAAGATTTAAAATATAACAGAGAGAACAGTGAAATACATTAACCATTTATCCAGTAAATAAAAGATAATGTATAAAATACCTTTAAAAGGATGCTGATTATTATTACTAAAGGTTAAATTTCTGCTAAAATAATGGCTTCTTATTTCTTCTGGAAGATTATCTCAGCGCAAATGGCTTTCTAGGGAAATCTGTTCTATTTCTTTGCGGTCACGATTTCACTGATGTCGAACGTTTGCTTGATATTGTTTTTATATTAGGAACAGTAACATACCATAGCTGAATTCGGCTGCTGAATGACGAGGGCTTTTATTTTTTAAACAATTTGATAGTTTGAAGTGCCGATAATGCGTATTGCTTCCAGAAAGAGGTTGTCAAATTGCAAAGGTTTTAAAGCACATCGATAACCTTATTATAAGCGACTCATCCAAGAGTGATATGGATGGAAGCTTCATTTTTACTTATACCATGAATGATCTTTGGGATTATTTTTATCATCATTCTTTATTCTGTTCATTTAAAATAGTATGAGTAATTTTTACATGTATGATTGAGCAGAATTTAGAGGTTTGCATCATGGCATAAAGCATTTCATTATTTTGATTGGTTGGCTTTGACAAATACACATCTAAATACACTTCTGTTTTCTTTACGTTTAAGCCATCCTTAAGCCATTGCTTGAATGCCAGCTTTCCTTTGTACAAAGTAGCGATAGCTTTGTAATGTGAACGGTATACCGCTATAGCGACGGAGAAATCATCGATGTTATAAGGGGCGTTCATGAACTATTTATTTTAAACTAGTTGAGATTTTATAATTAGAGGCGGTGGCACGAGCAAAGAGGAGCGGGTAAGATTAGAAGATTATTAAATACATCAGAATTTCCAAAGTTGACCACCTCCCCAGGTTCACCAAGCCCAGGTTGATCAACTCTTATAACTTTGACCACCTCTGTAAGTTGTATCTTGACCACTTGGGCCATGACACAAGTGTTAATTTATCATCCAGTGTTGCTTATTAACAAGATTTTTCACTTTCTCCAGGTTCGCAGACTTTGTCAGAGGTTTTAAGGATGAAGACATCTTTAACGCTGACGAGTGCGGATTGTTTTTTTAATGTAATACCCGATAGAAGTCCTGTCATAAAAAATGACATGCAAGAGCAGAAAACTTTCGAAAGAATTTTATACAGTTTTGCTTTGCACTATCTTCACCAGGAGAAGCTAAAGACCATTGGGATTGGGAAATCAGCAAGGCCACATGCGTTTAAGAACCCGACAACCTCGCATTTACTTGGAGATCAAATAAATCAGCAAGGATGACTGGTGCTCGATTTGAAGAGTGGGTGAGGAGTATCGACCAAGACATGAAGAAAAAGAAACCATCTTTATTCTACTGACAGTAGGCGACTGTCTTGACTATCCACAAATAAACCATCTCACAAACGTGGCACTGGAATTTTTGCCTCCAAACACCACTTGACCAAGGCATCATCAAGACATTCAAAATCGACTCTCGAACTCAGTTTATTCAGCACTAAAACTCACTAAAACTCAAGCTTGTGGTCTCGCTGCAGAAGCATCTGCAGCTGTTGCATTAGTAAATGCTTTGGACGCTGTTCTCTGGATTAGTTCCGCTTGGAATAAAGTTCAGCCAGAAACGATTCAGAAGTGCTTCAAGAAAGATGGGTTATTCACAACGCGAGGGAAAGAAGCACCTTTAGACTTTTCATCTCCTGTAGCAGAATTCGATGGAGAAGGTTTTGAAAGTTTTTTGCAATGGACGATGAAGTGATAACCTGCAGAATGATCCAAAAATAGTTTTTCAAACAATAATGGCCGAAGTACAACTCAACAAAAAAATCAGGAAGCATCAAGCAAGGACGATTTAGAACGACTCTAAATGAAAATGACGTCAGGCATCTGATAATGCAAATGATTTTGCTATGATAAGGTAATGATTTTGTTATGATAATGTAGCAAATGGTTTTAGCTTAGAGAGAAATGCCCGAGGGTTTTGAATGAGGTACCTAATATTGAATACTCATTCTCTCGTTATTTTCGTAATAAAAATAAGAACAGACCTATATTGACAAGTTTTGTTTAGAAAAAGTAATAAATGCCTTTAATTTTTACCGTATTCACTGTATGTTTTGATTTTGTATGAAAAGAATGTAAAGTATATAATGTGCAGTTCAGTACATTTTTCTATATGTTGACCATCTCCATATGTTGACCAGTTTGTTGCAGTTCTTTGGGTGGTCAACTTATGATACTTATGATATGAGATGATACTTTAGTATAAAGGTTAACAGAAAATTTTCTTGAAATGAAAACGAAACTTAAGAAGTTATTTTTAAGGAAACTTTTACCTAAAAGTCATTTGAATAAAACATCCGAAACATGTAACAGTTCTTTCGAGATTTTTTTCCAATATCCCATTTCTTACAAACATTCTTTTGTTTTGTAAAAATATTTAAAAGCTTCATCTATATTTTATATCTAACTTTAAACCTAAATACATCGCGTCTGACTGAAGCGAGTGTTTTAATTATAGAAGGAAAAAAAAAATTCATCTTCATCTTTTTTCTTATGTTTAGCTATTTCACTTTCCTTAAATTAAGTTACTATGTTAAAAATCTGAATTAACCCTTTTTCTCGTAAATTTTCTCCAAGTTTCTAAAATGCATTGAATATATCATTACTTCGTATTCCTTATTCAATAAATGATGCAAATATAAAATTATTTATTAAACATTTGTTAGTATATTCTAAGTACAAAATTTTGTTTGCTTGGTGTGTATTTTTTTTTCTAATTTATTGTTTCCTTTAATCATTTTGATTTTAATCATTAAGAATTTTCCTGTAATAATACCGTATATAATTTTATAGACATATCATTAATAAATTTCTTAAGACATCTAATAATATAAGTATCTAAACATCGTTAATTGGCTATTTTTTAAAATTCAGTTTACCATAACAAAGATTTCCACACACAGCAAGTATAAAAACGGTTAGTTTTTTTTATAAATGCCTTTTGGCATAACCTTTATTGGAGAACGTATCAGCAGATTTTGTTGTTCTACTACAAAGTGGAACAAAAGCTTCATTACATTAATTTTGCTTTTAAATATAATGATAACTTTATCTTAAAAGGTCACGAATGCCTTCATGTTTTCCGTCCTAAGAGCATCAGTCTTATAAAATGAATCAAAATCTACTGAATCTTTATCGTTTTCCGTGTTATATTTTCAATTTCTTTTTCCTCTCTCTCTCTCTCTCTATCTCTCTCTCTCTCTCTCTATTAAATTATTCATTTCATGCCGCGCCTTCACATTCTCTCAATTGTTAAACTTCGTTTCATGTTTAAGGGGAATCTTTTTCGTCTTCGCTATTCACTGGCACCGTTTAATTTTAAATACTTTAAGGGGCAACAGAGAAAGAGGAACGACAAAATAGAGGATTTGTGTCAAATCCCCCTTAAAAGCACGTTTGTGTTTCTCCGTTTGAATGACATCTGTGTGGGTCTCCATCGCCTTTACTTTGTCTGGTCACAAAGGTGACATTTACCCTCCCCCCTTCACCCTTGGAAAAAAATCGAACACAGTTCTTAGAACAAAACTAAATGTTCTCTTCTTAGTGCCTGATGACAGACCCATTTTTACAGGTCGTAAAATTTGCAGGAATATAAATTGATTTAAATGTCATGTTTAAAATATTCATATTTCTTCTGTATAAGTTTTTTTAAAATCCGAGAGTCTATTTTTTTTTACATTGAATCCAGTCGCGATTATTCTTTTACTTAAACAACCATACTTCCGTCTTTTACGTTTTATGTCAAAATTATCAACTGCAATTACCTGATGAATCGACTGCAAGGTTTTAGGGCAGCCTTTACACCTTGGAATTTCGCGTGTGCTTTTTTGACGTAGAATACGTCTTACGTTTCGAGACTAGGATGCCACGCTTAAATCGTGAATGTCACGAAAAGTGTTGATCACGAAAACTTTGATAACGTGAAAACTGTTAATGATAGAAGAATGATCGATATCGCATTCGATAGAGTATAGAACGAAGCATGTTTCAGACCATCGCCGATTTCGTGCTGACCTCCTTGGCTGACGCAATCGCAGTGCAAAGTTGAGTCAGAAAATCTGCTCTATGGCGGATATTAAATTAGTCTAGCTGCGGCTTCCTTTGTGCTACCACGACGTTTGAGGTGTCATTTGTTTTATCTTTCTGCGCTTTATAAAATGGCTTAAATTTAAGCCTCAATATTTAATAGTGTCTAAGATATCGGCCTTCGAAGTGTGGAAATTTCGCAAAAATTGCAGAATTTCCAAATTTATGCCTAATAAAAAATTATAGAGACCGTCACAGGAATATAGATCGAGAGATGGGGAATCCAAAAAGACCCGGATCTCCGATGTTGAGCGTCGATGGGCTCAACAGGAACGCTCAAAGTTGAGGCGCCGCGCCGCCAAGATGAACTATAGCTCAATACGAATGCGCCAATAACTGAGAGTTCGACGCAAATAACATATCTGATGACATAAACGTTTCTATATGGAGTGATAGAATTCAACCAGTGGAAGTCCGTATTGAGCCATAACCGTCAACATTAAGCATCTTCATCAAATGTGATTTAAGTAAGGAGCGACATATATGCGAAAATTTGGGAGACTGAATTCATATTTCGTTTTATATTCATTAACAAAGAATTTGGATACTTATCTAATGTTTATAATAGATTTTAGTTTGAGAAGGACTTAAAGCACCCACATAACGGTAGTGTGATATGTTTGCTCCATCAGTTTCATCAGTCCAATGTGAATGATATCTTGGTGTGCATTCATTGTAGAACAAATTTAAAACTATTAGACACGCTGCAGATGTGTGCCTAAGATGCGGGATGTAGTAACTTCTGCATCAACCATTTGATGAGCCACATTTGTAGACTAGTCGCCAACATTTCGACCGTTTTGCCAGAACAGATACACAAAGCTAAGAAGAGACGTGCAGTGATGGACAAAGAAGATTTAGATGAAAATTCAATAGGGTAAACCTATGAATCAAAAATATGATGACAGACCGGCAGAATTAGACAGCATAAGTTTGGTTCGTTTTATTGCATGGTATACACCGGTAATGAATATAAGACATATCAAGAGAAAAGCTGTTGATGATACAGATGGCCATGAAGCCACTGAACAACAAAATACTGATAATGAAAACGATGAAGCTTATGACATTTTTAGTTCAAACGTCAGTACATATAGACGCAGAAATGTGGGCACAGAGTTATTAGATACCGTCATTATAGCATCGATGACACAATCAATTACAAGCCTGAAATGGTTACATTGTTCTATCCATTTCGCAATGAAGTTGTAGATGTATTAGATGTACACAAATTGATCCAATTGTTCGATGCGAACGAGGTGAACATTTTAGCCAAAAGGAAAGAATACGAAAGTAACAGATATAGATGCATTGATGGAAGAACTTAGAGAACTGTGCGAGAAAGACGACGACATTGCAAACAACTTGCAAAGAGAACAAAATGAAAGATGAGTACATGCGAAGTGTTGTTGGCGAGGCGGGTTATGAGAACAACGATGAATTCGAATACGAGACCGGCAAGGCCATCGCACTTGTAAGAAAGTGTAGCAATGTGTTGTCCAATCATCTGCAGAGTAATGTGAACAGAGAGTTGATCTTAGAATCTATACCCAGAATATGCACACGCGATAGCGAATGCATACATGTGTACTTGGCCCGTACAGCTGGCAACGGCAAAATATTTACGATAGAAATTAATCATGGAAACATTAAACATTAAATTGATTCGAACAACGGCAGAATACAATTCGTAATGCTTATATAGTCTGTGCTTCCACTGGTAAGGCTACAGTGAACTTGAACGGGAACACTCTGTACTGTTTAGAATCTGTACACTCTATATTTAGAATCACACTGCAGAGCAAAAGAGTCAGTGGATTGACTCCTAAGGTACTACAACAATAATATTGCCAATTCCTTTCTGTGAAATGTGTAATAATTGATGAGATCAGTATGGTCAGTTCAGACGAGTGATGCCCAATATCATCGACAATTCATTTCGCTTGTCACGAGTTATGTGCCAGAGTAATGAAATATTGTCAACTATACTGACCAAGATCGGCAATGGTGAAAGGTTGCTTCCTCAGGAGAAAGCAGTTGATTTAAAGAAGATTTAAAAGTCAACAATGGTGCATGGAAAATTTGCCCGATGTAGTTAGGCTGTTTCATCGCAACAACAGCGTTGATGCTCCCAACAAGAATGCTATCATGTGTAATAAGTTGTTTTGCCAGTAATAAAATTAATGGTTATGGCCGCAGAGGTGAATTAGATCCAGCAAGAACAAAACTACACAAAATGGGTATTGTGGAATTAGGAGGCTTGCAATATCCTACATGCTTGGCTATTGACTCACCGTACATGTGAGAGTGAAAATCGATGTGGACGATAGATTTGTAAACGGTGCGATCGGTGTACTCACAAGGGACCGTAAAAAAGGAAGCTAATTTTGTATAACACGAAGACGAGCTCCTTGGATAAGTGCGAGACAAATATCAGCGGCAGACATCAAGGAGTTTCCGAGCAATAGTCATTTATTGTTCTCATTATAAGTCTATTGAGCAAATCCGAAAATGTTCGAATTCATTTTTTAATGTTGTTTAGTGACCCTGTGCTCACTCCTGTACAACATGTGAAAGAGATGAGGGTAGTAGGTTATGGTTGTGAGTTCGAAAAAAGAGAAACGAGTAAACAATATCTACAACATTAGCAAAAACAATGCATCTGTAGTTTAAGGTTATAGTTGCCAAATGAAGAAATGGGCATGAATCAAATGTAAGCCATCTTTGATTTCCAAGTTCAAAGACAACATAAATGATGCTTTGAAATGGACAGCGCTTATTAAACGTACAGCGAACATCAATTTAGGTGGCACGATCAAATGTAAAAGTGAACAGTTCCCATTGGTACCAACCGCTGAGATCACGGCACTTAAATCTCAAGGTGCTACATTTGATCGTATCTTCTATGATTATGACATATCAATTGTTAATGTTTGGATTGAATAGAGTAACCAGTATAGATGGATTATATTTAACTAACTCAAAAGGCTACTGTAATTGCTGTCGCACTCCAGATAGTCAAGCACCTTCGACGAAAATGTTCAGAGACGAATACGAGAGATTGGAATCGCACATGCTGCTAACATTCACCAAACGCATAAAAAATTTCATATTAAATATACAAATAACGATACTGTTAGCTACAACAATGGTGATGATTCCATTGAACAACAGAATATTTTAAACTTTATAGTTACCAATCTCAATGCACAGTATTTAGCAGCGCATGCACAGTACTTATTACATCTGATTACTTGGCAATAAGTGAGACTTGAATGAATGCAGGTGAACCTGTACATATAGATGGATTTGAATTGAGGACACAAATGAATCAGTCTGGTTGCATTAGATCCGATGCACTCACCAAACATGGTGTAATAAGTTATACACACACTGGCCAATGAATTAGAAACCCGTGATGAATTACTGTACTGATATGTAAAGTGGGGTCACAGGTCAGAAACGATTTTGATATGCAAATGAATGTAATCATGTCAGGTACATGCTCATTCCAAGCTGCAGATACAGGATAGGAACAAGCTGCAGCTGCTCAAGTTGAGCAAAATGGGGAAAACAGCTGACCTGTCTGAGTTCCAAAAAGGAGTTATTATGGGAGCCCGTCTAGCTGGAGCTACGATTTCCAGGACAGTACAACTGACTGGTATCTCAAAAGGTCAGGTCTCCAAGGTGTTCAATGCGGAAAAAGGAATCCACAAGAGTTGTCGAAACGGCAGAATTATGGATCAAAAACAATCAACACAGACAGGGACCGACGTCGTCTGAGACGGATTGTGCGGCAAAACCGAAGGTCTACTGTGGAGCAACTGACGGCAGACTTCAATGAAGGATCATCGCAACCCATATCCTGCAGAACAATGCGCCGAGAGTTGAAGCGAATAGGGATGGGAAGTCAGGAACAAACCGGAAAGTTCGCCTGCAGTGGTGTAAAGAACGGTGTGACTGGACCGTAGACGACTGGAAAAAGGTGATGTGATCGGACGAGTCACGTTACACATTGTTTTGCACCGATGGCCGGCAGTGAATTTGGCGACAGGCCCATGAAGCGATGGACCCCTCATGTGTTGTGAACACAGTTCAAGCTGTAGGAGGAGGTGTCATGGTATGGGCCATGTTTAGTTGGTATGGCAAGGGTCCCCTGATATTCCTTGACAGTCGGGTGAAAGCCAAAGACTACCTGAACATTGTTGCAGATCAAGTCCATCCTGCAATGGTGCATTTGTACCCAAATGGTGACTGGTTATTCATGGACGACAATGCTATTGTCCATAGAGCTACAATTGCTCAGGAGTGGTTTTCTGAACATGACACCGAGTTGCAACATCTGCCGTGGCCAGCGCAAAGTCCGGATTTGAATCCGATCGAGAATGTTTGGGACATTTTTGAAAGAGACATTCGTCGAAGGCATCCGCTTCCGTCTACTCTACAGAACCTGAAGGTCTCTCTGACGAATGCATGGTCTGCGATTACCTTACCTGCATTGCAACACCTTGTAGAGTCCATGCCAAACCGCGTATGTTCTGTAATTACAGCCAAAGGAGGGTCAATACCATATTGAACGAAGGTTTCTAATTCATTGGCCGGTGTGTGTAGGAAAGCAGGCGGTGTAACTCTTTAACCGAATGCGAACGTACACTGATAGACTGGTCAAACTATAGTTGACTTGATCGACGCTGCTATCGGTAATATTTGTATGGTTAAAGTGTGGTGAGATTTATACTAGGCATTGTTTAAAATCATCCTAATGTTCGATATTTGATATGGTAAATGTTGTTGTTCAGTGCGATGATGAAATATTCACCAGCAACTACACCTATCAAGGATAACATGGAAGTGGATACTGATGTGCAAATTATGATATTTGGAGACTTCAATGTAGATGCTATATTAAACTTACAGCTTATGGCTTTGTGAAGAAACGTTTCAATTTAGATTACATGCCCATCGAATCACCTACTATATTGGGTGGCAGTACTACAAATTTGATATTGATTCTAGTCTGTTGACATTTGTATCATACTTCTCTTATCACAGACCACTGATTTGTAAGTTGTGAATGACTTATAATTAAGGTTCGGTTAAAAATAACGAGTCTGGTTAAAAAATTATAATATATTGCAAGTATATTAGTTGTTTGAACATTTTATGTCAGAAATTAAAATTTTTAAATTGTGTTGTACAAAATGATTTCTCATTCGCCATGTAGCCACAAGACGTATTCTACGACTTAACTAGCGGCCGTGTCCCAACACAGCCCTTTATAATTTTTTTTTACCACAATCGAACAAACCCTTAGTCTAGGTGAACTTTTATTTTGTATAATAATCCAAAATATGCTACTGGTAATAAATTCATTGCTTCTCCACACTTTGTACTGTATTATGATAAGTTATTAGTGAAACGTCCATTTACAGTACATTATTTTTATTGTCTATAGTTAACTTTCGTCCTTTATAGTACAGAGTGAGTTTTTTTAAAGTGACCCGGTGAACAACATGTAAAAATAAGCATGAAAAGAGATAATAATGATCAAAGGTCAGTGCAAATAATCTAGAATAGGTGCTGGAAGTGTACTCCATTGACCGCGAGGAACGTGTGAAGGCATATCCATTGTTCCTGAAGGCATGAGCAAGGGTTTCCGCTGGAATGGCCTGAATGGCTGCCTGGACGTTTTGTTGAAGGTCGGCGACTGTGCGCGGATTGTTCTGATAGACCACATCTTTCAGTGCACCCCAGAGGAAGAAATCGCAGATCGATAGGTCTGGCGACCGTGATGGCCAGAGCTGTTCTGTTCCTCGATTGAGCACATGTTCGGGTGGGAACACTTCCTGGATACGGGTACGCTCGTCATCAGTAAGTTGTGCGGCAAACACGTTGAAGATGTTGTGCACATAATGGTCACTATTCGCAGTTTCATTTAAGAACACAGGGATGATGCGGCAGGCGGAGACAGCACGCCACACTCCAATTTTTTGTGGATGCAGTGGAGACTCCATGAACACCTGGGGATTGACGGAAGACCAGTCGCGCATGTTCTGTGAGTTGACGTAACGGACAGATGGAACCACGCTTCATCTGAGATGAACACATAACCATCCTCCAGCAGCTCCGGAGCAATGGTGCTTAGTAACCATTCACAAAACTGCAGGTGGTTTTGCAGGTACAGCACCAACTTGAAACTTAATTTTAAACTCATCTGCACACTGTTTCCATGACCCATGCCGTGCAGAGTGCTCTACCACAAAAATGCGCTGTTGCAGAGATAACACCATTTTCGCACAAACGACTACCATGCACACCAATGTCGCTCTCTCAACTGCGCAATATCACATGAATGACAAGTCATTTGAAAACTTACTGCTCCCGGCCACTTTTAAAAAACTCACCCAGTATAATGGTAATTTTTTTTATGCTATTAGAAGCGAAACCCATCCGCTTGTATAACCGGGAAATAACCCATTGTTAGATAACCCATTGTTAGATTTTTTTCTTTGTTGTGACAACGCCCACCGTCGTTGATTTTATATAAATGATTGTTTTAATAATTACACAGGCCAACAATGAAAAACATCGCATTATCACGTCACATTTTCAAGTTATGCATATAGAGACTGCAAATTTAAAGTAATGTGTGTGAAGAGAAGCGGCTACAATGTTAAAGTATCCTCATTTTTTGGGTCACAAGGAAATCTTTCAAGTCCCAAAATGCTTCATTGAAAAACAAGAAATCCGTGGGCGATCGGGAAAAAACCTAAGATCCGATGAGAATCGCTCTTAAAGTTAAAAAAATTGTATCGCCTTTTATCTTCGAAAGAAAGCGGCATTTCGAAAATCATTAAATAACAAAAGATTTTTAAAACAACCCAAAGAATCACCCTTTAAACTTTTGCCGTATGTTAAGTAAACATCCTGTATATAGAGAGGTATTTCTTAATATTTTGGCAATTCGTTTTAAAGCCTATTATGTTTAAATGGAGATGTAAAAATGAAATAGAGCCAGAACAGCATTAAGAACTATGAATTATTCATTCTTAGTGAATATGAAAAACTTAGTAACCATATGTTCTCATACACATCTCTAAATGATCTAACCCTCATAAGGGACTGTTAGTTGAGAAACGCCGACCTATCTTTAATTTACAAAAGATAAAAAATTGGATAGGTGTATACATTAAAAAGAATGCTGTCGACGAGACTCCAATTTATTCAATTAAAGTTAACGAGGTTTTTTTTTTAAAGTAAATAATATTAATATTTTAAAATAAAGATATTTTTTTGGAATCATGTAGATAGCGCTTTTACTTAGTGTATGTATGAGGTAAAGGCCAACGAATTTTGACACTTGAAATCGATATATTCATTGTTGAAGATGGCATAAAAGGAGAAATTGCTGAAGTCATTGCCTTCCTTAAGAAGGGAAAGCCATTTAGTATATTTCATAGTCTTCTGCCTGTTGAAATAACGATAATTATTGACAGCTTTGTATTAATGGGCACGTGAATTATATGTACAAATAATACATACTTCATCAATAAGGTATCAGGTAATCAAAAAAAGTTCTGTCGCTTTCCGATGAGTTCGCTATAAGAGTCGAGATGATCGCATTGGACAGCTCACCTATAAGACTTGCTCCCGGATGAATTTCTCAGTGTTTGTGTTAAACAGCACCTTCGCAAAATCTGTGAAATGTACCGTTATTCGAACGACTTTGTAATACAAATTCAAACTTGGTACAAACGCTTCTGAGAGATGCCGGAAATTAGGTACTGGATTTGAAAATGACGCAATAAAAAGGTGTTTCCAAAAATTCCATTCCGGTGACGAATCGCTGGACGAGCTGCCATGATCTGAAAGATTTCTGGTGAACATCATCTGGTATTGGCATTGCAAGTTCCTTCCACAAGGCCAAACCATTACGACCGCGATCTACGTTAGGCAACTTGAACTTGCGTAGGTGTCCTTACGTCACAAACAGGAAAAATCTGCGGTTCTTGCAGGACAAATACGAATACCCCCACATAATGCGAATACCTTTTTGGAATGGGAACTTATTTTCCCAAATATTTCATCTTATTTTCCAGATATTTCGCCAAGCGATTATCTGTGCTCTGGATATCCACATCATAGGACGAGACAGTTCCGTGATGATGTAGAGATTAAATATGAGGTGGCTCGGTGTTTTGTCTCTAAAGACAGGCCATTTTGGTATACGTGAGGTTATATCAAACGGGAAAGGAGGAATTCATTCCCCAATCTACCTATACAGGTGATAAAAGTGTGTATAACTGTAAGCAATGGTACGGTTTCGTGTACATCATGTGTGTCCTCTGATTTAGACGCCAACCAAAAGAGACAACAAAAGCTGTAAACATTACGTACAATAACGAAGCCAGTTCAAAGCAAATATTCGAAGTAACGGCCACCAGTGGTGCAACATAGCTGACACCGCCGACGTAAGGCTACTCGCGCCCGGTGAAACATGTCTAGAATATCTCGAATGGTACCAGCAGTAACAGTAATTCGTGCTTCAAGATCATCCGCTGTATCCACAGGCGTTTCATACACTAGGCTCTCAAGATGGCACCATACAAAGTAATTAAGTGGGTTGAGGTCAGGTGAGCGAGCTGGCCAAGCTACAGGCCCACCTCGCCCAATCCATCTTCCTGGGA
This sequence comes from Rhysida immarginata, assembly GCA_023313115.1. Classification (NCBI taxonomy): domain Eukaryota; kingdom Metazoa; phylum Arthropoda; class Chilopoda; order Scolopendromorpha; family Scolopendridae; genus Rhysida; species Rhysida immarginata. The sequence goes on from JAHWFO010115002.1 coordinate 1,690,965, forward strand.
AGACGGTTTTTAGAGGGTCGCGCACTGTCAGTTCTTTGGCCTTCCTCCATCATGCATGTACCATATGTTTTGTCGGACATCCTGAGGGATGTTATCGAAGAGCTCGGGGAGAGGTTCCTACAGAAACCGATTGTAATTCTGGCCTGTCAAGTGTTTAGGCATGATTTACGGGCCCAGTAGATGATTTTCAATGATGCCAGCCCATACGTTCACATGGAAGCGGTGCTGATATCCTCGAGTTCGTGATAATTCAAGCAATAAAGATAAAACGTGAGAACTCCTGAACAATGTACTTGCGACCCCACATAGTATTAAAAGAAAATGTTCATTCTGGTCACCTCTGCCATTGCTTACAGTTATACACACTTTTTCAGAATCACCCTGTTTATTTTGCTTGATCCGTCTGTCATGAAGCGAGAATGTATGAGCAACAATATGCGCGGACCAACAACGTATTGTAACAAGGCAGAGTTTCTGCAACAATAGGCCATAAAAAAAAATTACCTGCGTTAAATTAAAATCAAATTTATAGATTCGACTGTTGTGGTACCCGTCGTACGACGGGCTTTAATGCTAACAAATGTAAATGACGCGACAAAGGAAAACAATTAAAAATCTCCTTTCTTTTTAACAATATAACACCAATTATCTACTTCAATTCTACGTGTGGAAGATTCAAAAAATAGCTCGATAATTGTTTGATGTGTGTAATAACAATTAATAAATCATGTGATTAACGATTCCTAATGAATAGGGTAATAGCGCCGACGAAGCGAAAATTTCAGACAATCTCGAAAGCCGAAGAAGCCTATGCGAACCCAACGGAATATGGAAATCGACTTCACCGATTGCTATGCATGTTCGTGGTCCAAAATCATTTGAAGATCTTCGAAGAGTTGTTGGTTATTTCAAGCTACTTTCCAGGAAGCTTCAAAAGCTCTAAGGCTGCTAAAGGACGATAAAGAATGCGATGCGCGAAGCAATTGCTTTCCAGATTTGACAACTCAAACATTTATTTGCAGTCATTCTGGCATATTGGAAGTCCCAGGAACCTAAGCGAATGTGGAATAGTTGTGCTGACGCGTTGTCAGAAGACTATCAGCATCAATTCAACTCGGAAGCAACGGATCTTCGAATGCTGTATCTCACATTAAGAGATTTGGATCAATATCTGACAAACAATGAACGCCGACTCAAGGATTATCTAGGGATGCCTCAATTGCATCAATTCGCTGATCAAGAAGTTGAAGCGTTCCAGGATTCAAATCTACTGGTATCGCTGGAAACTGCATACCTTGGGCAAGATTCCAAGAGTTGATGGATCAAATATCGCTCTTAAATGAATAACAGCTGATTGTGTACAATCACATATTAAATGCGATATGCATAAAACGCCAAAAAGGAGAGACTCTGTTCTTGGACAGTCCTGGCGAAATCGGTAAATCATTTTTGCTGCGAAAGGTGCTGGCGACTGTTCGAATGGAAGGCAAAATTGCCCTGGCAACGACAAGGAGTGGAATTGCAGCACTTCAATTAATGATCGGGCGAACGGTACATTCAATGTTCAAGCTATGCCTGGATCAAAATGTAACTTCAACCTGTAATACCCCTATTCAATCGCAACATGCAGAATTGCTACGCAAAGGCAGATGCGAGTTACTAAATATATTTCCTTTAGTATAATCAATGGGTGTTTAATGTTGCTTATTGCCTCTGCTCGGTTGCGCCGGACACAACACTTTTGCAATGCTACTTTGTCGTATTGGTTACATAGAGTGTTCGACAACCTTGATATTGTGGGTTCGAATCCTTCAGAATACACTTTTTAAACAAAAAAACTTTGTTTCCCGTCTTCGTTTTGTCTTGACAAGCTTGGCGAAGACCGGAAGATACGATTTTATTATATAGGATGATTCAAAATTCAATGTACAAACTTTTAGGAGAGGTTGTAGGAGTGATTCTAAGCAAAATAGTTCATACGACAATGGGTCCGATTTTGAATGCTAACTGAGATATGAATAGAAATAAAAATGCCGCCACCAAGATCAACAAGTTAATAACGCAAGTTTTGTAACGCCTAGGATAGTGAATTTTTGAGGAGTGTTCACATGCGAGTACTAATCAGCACGTGTTACGATGTTGAGTGCGTAATTCGGAAACTGCACGTTGAAATTCGATCACATTTTAACGGTATAGACAGTTTTATGTACCCTGTTATCCCCCCAAATTTCATCATCCTAGATGGTATAGAACCTGAGTTATTAACTTGTTGATCTTGGTGGCGGCGTTTTTATTTCTGTTCATATCTCAGTTATCGTTCAAATGAGGACGAACTTTTTTGCTTATAATCACCCCTACTACACCCCCTACAAGTTTGTACATTGAATTTTGAATCACCCTATATATGCCTGGCTTCGCCGAGCTTAAACAGTTACGTGACGAATTTGAAGATCATAAGCATAAAACTGTTGTACATAACATGTTTGGTATGAGCATTATTCATCGACTGCACATAAATACGCCACCCCTGCGTTCCGTACGGAAACTTAAGCACACAGTGCAGAGGATCATACCATGGGTGATTTTCTAAAATCCGACGAACTCTACTTTCTGTGCGCTGGCGCAAAATAATATCACCATATGTACTGACTCCCTGCCAGGTAAAAAAAAACCACAGCAAATTCCGAAGTTGTCGGTAAATTGTAGGGTCGATGATCTTTAGGTTGAACGTTTTGGGTATTAAACAATACAACAGCCAATTTCGAAACAATCACATCTTCGCCAAGCTACAATACTCAGCGGGGATAACGTAGGCAATTCGTTTTAATACCAAGAATACCGATACAGGCGACTGATCATTTTGTAGAGTTCAAACGTCGACAATTTCCCATTCGCCCAATTTATGCAATGACAATTAACAAGTCCCAGAGTCAAACCTTAAACAGCATTGGTATATACCTAGAGCAGATAGATACTGATACCCCGCCTTCGTTTTGCCTTGAAAAGCTTGGCGAAGACGGGCATCTCAGCTTGTTCATTTATAATTTTTTATGTGTGCTTATCAACTTTTCTAGATGGTTTGGAAAGGAGGAATTCCCGATCTGAGACCTGGGTGCCGGACCTAACATCGGGCCTCCATCTTGACTACCTGGTAGTCTTTAAGAACACCTGGTAATAGCCTGATGTTCACGATGGTCCAATTGGTAGCGGCAACGAGGGTGATATTCGTGGTTCCTGGTTCGAACCCAGTTAGTGGAATTTTTACTGCCATTTGTTCTGATAATATCATTTTCTTATGATTGGAGTATCATCTCCAGTTTTCATTTATAATTTCTTAGAGAAGATGTTGTTGGAAAGCTCCTTCCTTTAAGCAATTAAAGGAATATCCGCATTTATTCTCCCTATTTACAGTGCCTTAAATATTCCATTACATTTCATGTCAGTTAAGTTTCCACAAATAAAAGAGGGTTTATTTTTCAATTATTTAAAATAAAATAAATATTTAGACGTCTTACTCCTTAAAGAAAGTTATAAAATATTTTTCAAAATACAATCTGTGCGTATATTCTATTTAAAAAACATTCTTAAAGGAAATGATTTCCTTTTCAAATATTACAAAATTGTCTTTTTACATATGGATTTTAAAAGTTATGCTTACTAACATTTTTATAGAGAAGAAAACCGATTCAACAACCATGTGCATTTTTATACAGACTACATTATATATACAAACTGAAAAGAATATATGTCATTCATTTTGTTTATCTGAAAGCACTATATTTTATAAACAAACGACGGTCTCCGAATAAACAGTAATGGAATGCTGCTTAAAAGGTTTGTAATACTGATGCAATATATAGAATTAATTTGAAATTTCTTCACAGACCCAATGTTGTGGTATTAAGAGTTTTATTAATTGCTTGGGATTTTTTCCCTCTTACGAAGAGGTTGTGGGTGGTCGACTTTCTGGCTCTCGCCTTTCTCTGTCGGTTCCACTCGATTGCGTGTAAATGACGACAACAGGTGACATGGCATTGCGCAGTCGACGAAACAGACCCCTGAGAGAGAGAGAGAGGTATTGCTACCTTTAATTGTTTCAGGTCGGCTGCGATAGTTACATAGCTGTTTGCTCAAATCGAAAACGAGGCAAAACGGATCGGGGGCGGGGGTGGACTCGGAAGCGTGTTAAATAAAAGTCGCGCGACTGTCATTATCGCTCGGCTTCAGCGAACAAACAAAAGCCCCTTCACTTGCCCAGCGACCGAGCCCTCCTCCTCGTCGACGACAAAGCGGTCGTAGTCTCGTCTCATTGTCGCCAAGGTGCGATGGTTAAAAATGTCGCCTTTAATGACTAGCCGTTGGGGGAGAATGTTTTGTCTCGAACAACCGCAAGGGTAATGACACATAGAACCCTCTTCCAAGTGCCTCGGTCTAAACGACGCCACCTTTCCTCCGTTTCATCCACCCCCGCCTTACCCACTCCAACACAACACCGTTTTAATCAAGGTTCCGATGGAGAAGAGGGGTTGAAAAAAAAAAGAAAAGAAAAGGCCCTGTGGAAATATATGTTGGTCTTAATTATCGGTTCGGGTAGATGGAAGAAAAAGACGACAAATTCAAAGAGCCGAGTGAAGTTGCTTCGAAATTAATTGCAATACTAAGAACTCATACCATTGTTCCTTGAAGACACTTTTTTTGTCATTTCTGTCATTAACATTCATATTCTTTTGTTGGCATTTGCAGCTATTAAAATGTATATATTTTCATCTTATCCTTAAGATGCAAATACGCACTCAAGAATTGTTTTGAATAATCAAAGTATAAATTTACCACCTGTAAGCCAGTATTTTGCACATAATTATAAACATTCGGGCACAAGTTGGGCAAGCAGTAGTGCGATTGGAAAAAGTGCCCTAAACTTGCTCAAACCCGACATTTCAAAATCAAAAAGTACTATATTTGGAGCCAGCTCAAATCTTATATCAACTAAGTCTATTGGTATTCTAAAAAAGCTCTATTGTTTTGAATAATGCGTGTATAATTTTACTATTTTAATTTTGAACTCCATCTCGTACATTATTATTTTTCAAATTATCGAAAACAGAAAGTTTACCGAAAAAATATTTGCATGTTAATTCTTAATTTTTTACAGTAAGAATTTAGAAAATTGTTTTGCCAAAACCGAAAAATAAAAAAAAAATTTCGCCATAAAATTTTGAAAACTTCTCTTCTAGAGATTTCTCTAAAATTTTATGTACACCCAGTGTTCTGACAAATTTTATTGCCATGCAGAATGTTCTGTGACTTAAAAAAAGAAAACATCGCATTATGAACCAATGATATAAACAACTCACCCACCAACTTCATTAATAATAGGAACAATCGCTATTACCAAGAGAAAAGCCTGGTTCACAATGGTCCATCAATTTGTCTATCTTCTTATCCGTTTGCATTGTCATTTGCTCGAGGAAGAGAGAGAGAAAATGGCAGATACGCTTCTATCGGGCATTATATAAATTTGCATAGTTTCTTGTATTTTCAGTAAATGTCAGGAATAATCAATGGAGGACATGCTATGAACTCTCAAGAACGTGAAGAAATAGTGTCGAGTGCACTGTCAATTTTAAGACATGTTTTACAGTTTATTTTGTAGAAATTTTTAGTAATTTCATGAAATAATATTTTGGTGTTAGTTTTTTACAAATTCATACTTATTTTTGAGGATTAAGTGGATAATACTCTCATGCTGAAGAATGTTTTAATCCATTTGTTGCGTTATGTTTCAAAAAGTAATTACTGTTCACTGTTGTACTCAACTGGTTGCCACCTCCAAAAGCTTTAACTCTCATTGAACCAACCAATATCAAAAACGCCTGATGTCATCAGATGGTAAAACAGAGCACGTTTAGCTAATAGAATCAACGATGTTCCTCCTTGTGCAATTAAACGGTTTGGGATCTTACCTCCTTCCCTTGGATAACATGCAAAAATTGCCCAAAATAAAAACAAACAAGAGGGAAAATTAGATCAGATGTAAAACTTCGCCATCATTATCGAATTAAGACGAAGTTCACCAGCAGTTTCAAGTTTTGAAGGCGCTGAAGATGATTATTACCTGGCGATGATGATATATGTAGTCGCTATTGTTATGATGAAAATTCTTCAAAAGTTGACTGCATACGCTATTTTAAAATCAGAAATAACTATGGCATGGTATTAAAGAACACTTGTGTAAAATGCTCAAACGTTTTATGCATTGAAACTGTGGCATCATTCCCCGTACCTATACCACAATCATACAGGTACGATGTCAAACTATAACTTTATTATAAGAACTTTAAATTATTTTGAAATCACTTTTTAGATAATTTATTGCTTTTGCATTATTAAAGTATAATTGATGCTATACTTTAAATTAGGGGATTTTCCTTGTAAAAAGGTGATCTAACGCCACATCGTTCTTTTTTCGCTTCTGGGATTTTAAAAAAATAGGAGTCGTTTTCAAATGCAAATAACTATACTGATATGTGAGCGTATTAATCATCTTATCTTATACTATAATATGAGCAATCTTTCTATAATATATCAAAAACGGTTTCTCAAAAACGGCTCTAACGATTTTAACGAAAACTGGTATACAGGGGTTTTTGGGTACCGGGAATTCATTGCGCTAGGTCCCATGTCCGTAAAAATTCGCTAAGAGGCACTTTTCAGGTTATGTAACATATGTGATGCCACCTATGGACAAAGAAATCGTTAGTTTCTGTTGAACTATTAAATGAAACCTTTCAATCATGTTTTTTACATTGCAAAATTATTATTCCTACTAATTTGTTCATCCGGATAACTTATACTACAATTTGAACAATCTTATCTTATAAGGTCCGTCTCAAAAGTATAGAGACTTTCGTAAATTAAAAGAAAACTTTCCATACGAGGATGTCACATGAAAACAAAAAATATACACATATAAAATTCGCATACTAAATAACATAATCCTAGAATTTCAGGAGAAATTTATTTTTCGTTCATTGGAAAAAAAAAACAAATCAACATTTTATTACAAAAAGGTGTCTCAAAAGTATAGACTTGCCAAGAAAACTTGCTTTTAAAACTAAATACTGTTCCCATTACACTGGATTAGTTTAAATACACGATCTTTCTTCGATGTGATTAGGTGTTGAAGCAGATCTGGTGATAGATTGTACCAGCATGTCTCAATTGCATCCTGCAACTCCACAACAGTCGAAAACTGTCGCCCATTTGCATAAACAGTGCGTGTCATGATGCCCCATAGATTTTCTATTGGGTTTAAATCGGGGCTTCTCGCTGGCCATTTCATGACGGTTAAATTGTTTGCATCGAACCATTCCTTTGTTGCCTGTGATTTATGAATGCTGGCATTGTCTTGTTGGAAAATGCCTTTTTCTCCAACCAGATTCTGCAGAAATGGCAACAAATGACAACTTAAACTGTCTTGATATTTCAGAGAATTTTACCTTCCAGAAAGAATCGCTAAACTCGTAGTACCATTGAATGCAAAGCCTCCCCAAACCATCACACCTCCACCTCCTTGTTGTCTGCTGTAAAATGCCTCCGGTTCTCGTCTCATATCAGGCCAGTAGTAAGCATTACCGTCCGGCCCATCTAAATTCCACTTTTTTTCATCGGAAAAAATCACTTGAAGCCATTCATCAGTCCAGGACATATGCTCCTTGGCCCACTGCAATCGTGCAATCTTGTGCTGGTGTGTCAGCGGTGGTCGTTTCTGTTTTTTAGAGTACACTAACCTGCCATCAGCTTTGATCCGTCGGTGAACGGTGTCTTTGGATACATTGCACACAAGTTCATGTGATATCTCTCTCAGTGACAGTTTTCCAGTGGTAGCCAGGCGAATGATCCTGCGATCATCTCGATCGCTGGTCGCTTTTGGTCGTCCTGTCATCTTCTGCGCTGTAGATATTCGTTGTTCTTAAATTACTTTGTGGACCACAGACTTGGATCTTCCAATTTTCTTGCATATTTGTTGAACTTGCTGCCTGAGGCCTTCAGCAGCCAAATTTCACTGATCTCATCTTGAGTGAGGTCTCTTCCACGTGGCATTTTTAAAATTGACAATTTCATTCACATACAATTTAAATAACCGATTTAATGTAAAACTTTAACATTTGCTTTAAAACATTTGCATATTGGTCCATACCGACTCTCTTTCGAGGGGAGTCTATGCTTTTGAGACACCTTTTTTGTAATAAAATGTTGATTTGGTTTTTTTTTTAATGAACGAAAAATAAATTTCTCCTGAAATTCTAGGAGTATGTTATTTAGTATGCGAAGATAATGTGTATATTTTTTGTTTTCATGTGACATCCTCGTATGGAAAGTTTTCTTTAATTTACAAAAGTGTCTATACTTTTGAGACGGACTTTACTATATACATTCGGCTCTAACGATTTTGATGAAATTTGTCTGATAAGGGTTTTGAAGGGCAAAAAGTCGATCTAACTAGGTCTCATAATTGGAAAATTTCGTTTTACTAATTTCTTTAATTATTGCTGCTAAACGACCGTAGATAGCGCCACGCGTTTCCTAACAATGCAATGTCGTTAACAAACGTTTGTGACAAAATCCGACCATAAATTATTACATAAAAATAATTATAACATTTGTGAAATATCCGACTTCATGTGGCACTCTCGAGTTCGGGTAGTCTCGGTCCGCCTCGGCGAGAGTGGACAGCCGCCATTACAAAACATTGCAAGAACAACAAGAAAATTGCATCATGCCCAGAGGCAATACCACCTAAAGATAAGTCAAATATACGGAACGGATTTTCGTTGGTTGTAAACAATAAAAGTTGCATTGTCTGTCTAAGTTTGATGACGCAGATTTCACGCAGTGCTAAGGCCTTATCTTTAGGTGGTGTTGCTGGAGGACGTCCACGAAGAACTCGTAATTCTAACTTTCAAACGCCTCGCAGTGAAGACCAACCCGAAAATTTAATTGAAGGTTTGCAAGTTAAATTCTAATGATGATGATGATGATGATTTTTCAAAAAACTGACTTTCTTAAACTGATCCTGTTTCCATTCAAGAAAACCATCTTCACCGAGACGTCCAATAACGTCCCCAAATAAAATGTCCCATAATTCAACAGAAGACATGCAGTTAAATTCTTATGATAATGGCGATGTTACAATAGATTGAATTTCTTTAACCTGAAACTGTTTCAATTCAAGAAATTCAAACTTCCTCGAGTCGTCCAATCTGTGCGATGAAATGATTTCTCAAATTATACAATCAGAGCGTTTGGAAGATCTACGACAGCGTGCGTTACGGCGTGTTGTCAGTGAAAATTAGGAGCAAGGTGAACGGCGATTGGAGGACCTACTACAGCGCGCGTAACAACGTTTATCTAATGAAAATGATGAGTAACGTGAACGACGATTAGAAGAACAAAGACGTCGTTTCGCCAGACATCATAGAACTTTAGAAGAAAACTGCTTACCAACCTGTAAAGGCGCTGTTAATGTCAAAGTGCAATACCAACCTGTAAAAGACCTTTCGAGATGCCATGTTGCCATTGCGGGGCTTGGCATTTTCCAGAGGAAGGTGTTTCAAATCGTATAAATCGAAATTCTTTTGGCGACTGTTGATTGCATGGCCGAATAGAACTTGAACCACCGCAATTTTCAAAAGAATTAGTACGTCTCTTTATAGGTTCCATCCTCTGTAGGAAGAATACCATAAACATAAGCATCTTTCAACGTCAATGATGACAGAACATTTAATAACCATGGCATTTATAGTTTCTCAATGGTAAATAAGGGTACTGTTGCCAAAGGAAAATGCACGTCACACACGAAATCTTGTGTGGAAAAATATTTAAAATGATTCAACTATTTGAATAACATTAACACTTTAAATAACATAATTTTTGGTGAAAATGAAAAAACCATTCATCTTAGAAACCATAGCTACAAGAAAAAAAAAACGGCCATTAACGAACCTGATGCTTAAAAAAAGGATATTAATGAAGGCTTACCACGAGCAAAGCTCGGTCGCCCAGATATTTATTTTTAAAATATACAATAGTGTGAAAATTTTATTCCTCTAAGTGTCAATTCTTGGTCTTTGGTCGTCAAAAGGAAATAATGGGAGATTTGAACTCCATAATGCAGTGGATAGAAATGCATTTACTGAAACAAAAATCTTTAATCTATTAAGTATTGCGTAATTTCTATAATAGTCTACTTTATCGTTAAATTAAGTTGCTATTAGTTATTTTTTTAAAGCTTTTCTGTCTACTTAAATATTTTCATTTTAAAACTTCAGTTAATAATTATTAATTTAATAATTTAGACTTCAAAATTTGTTATATTGTTAATTTTATATTAATCAATTTTACTTCTCTAGTTTGGGGAAAATTTTCTTAACAGACAATAAACACTTCATTACACAGCGATATAAAAGACAAATATATTTTATTTCATTTTCGTTGAAGATATTAAATCATAAGGAATAAAACTATGTATTTTTGATTTGAACGAGTATTTTGATTTTAAACATATATAATATATAAAAACAAATAATTATGCCTTTAAATTCTTTCAAAATATTCAATAAAATTTGCATAAACGTATAATGTTTTTGACAATCAGTTGACAGATTATTTTTTTTTACTATCTTGATAGTTTCAACAACATTTACAGCATTTACATCCTTTTCCTTCGCTGCATTTGCAATCATCACATTTGCAGCAGCTACATTTGCTTTGCTTTTGAGAAGAACCGCTACATTTACAACACTTGCAATCTTCACATTTGCAATCTTCGCATTTACAGCAGCCGCATTTGCCTTCTTTTTTGGAGCAGGAACTGCAGCATTTACAACATGTGCAATCTTCGCATTTGCATTCTTCACATTTACAGCAGCCACATTTGGTTTGCTTTTGAGAAGAACCGCTGCATTTACAGCACTTGCAATCTTCACATTTGCAATCTTCGCATTTACAGCAGCCGCATTTGCCTTCTTTTTTAGAACAGGAACTGCAGCATTTACAGCATTTGCAATCTTCGCATTTGCAGTCTTCGCATTTACAACAGCCACATTTGCCTTCTTTTTTGGAGCAGGAACTGCAGCATTTACAACATGCGCAATCTTTGCATTTGCAATCTTCGCATTTACAGCAGCCGCATTTGTCTTCCTTTTTGGAGCAAGAACTGCAGCATTTACAACATGTGCAATCTTCGCATTTGCATTCTTCACATTTACAACAGGAACATTTTACAGCCTTCTTACAACAGCACGTTTTACAATCACATTTGCCCTTCTTTTCTACGCAAAGACACTCTTCGCCTTCTCCACAACAGTCGCATGTTATTT
>JAHWFO010115002.1:1702355-1743347 GCA_023313115.1 Rhysida immarginata
TTGCAATCACATTTGCCCTTCTGCTGTACGCAAAAACACTCTTCGCCCTCTCCACAACAGTCACATGTCTTCTTTGGTGCACACTGACAGCTTTCGCAGCAAGTACAGCATTTGCATTGGGAACAGTCGCAGCTATCGCCACACTTGCAGCACTGTTGTTCGGTTTTCTTTCCTGTAAGAAATAAACAAATTTTAAATTAAATATCTAGATTGTCGTACTCCTAAACAAATGTATGAAATATTTGAGGGGAGGCATGATGACATTAGTAATTCATCTTAAAAGTTTTAAAGCTCGAATTTATTTCTTTATTCTTATTAGTCTCTCTCCCCCCTCCCCCTCTCTCTGTCTGTCTTAGTCATTTGTTCGATCCCGAACGCCGTGACTCGTAATCTGAACGAGTTCTCTTGAGGCATGTGTATTATGCAGTAGGGGCCTCTCTCCTTTCTGCATCGCCAGTGTTTTTCCCACTGGCTGATCGGCCTCGGTGGCTCAGCGGTTGCGTGATCGCCTCTGATGCCCGAGTTTACGGGTTCGATCCCGGCCGAGGACGACGAGGATTTTTCAGGGGTAAATCCTGAGGTCACGCACTTCCTTCGGAAGGGAAGTAAAGCCGTTGGTCCCGTGTAGTCGTTTTCCGGCTGCACGTTAAAGAACCCTTGCGAGGCAAAATTTGCGGCCCCTATAACGCCGTCCTGAAATGACCATAGCAGTTGAAAAGGACGTTAATACCAAACCAAACCAAATCCACGGCTGAGAGAGTTAACGACTGCTACGAGATGGTATTAGCAGCCGGGACCGACGGCTTTACGTGCCCTCCGTATGTCACTAATGGCCGCCCAGTGTTGCTTAGCTTCACAGAGCTGGCTTGCTCTGTGGAAGCTCACTAAGCCACGACCTCCCCCTATCTTATTAGTAGAAAACCTAAAAGTTAAATTTAAAGCAAATTTTAAGACTTTCTATTGTTTGTTTATTTGAAAGAGTGCAATACTATTAAGAGTAGAGCCGCCGCATGACAAGTTTGTGCAAATTAAATTCCAGCGACCCCAATCTTTGTTTTGAGCGCCTCCAAGCAATGTTTTCAGCCCCAGATAACTTCTTTGACTATTTTTATTTAAAATTTATACCTTTTTTATATTTATTTTAGATTCTGGTAATAAAACGTTTTTTAAATTAATTATCGACATATATTGTACAGCGATATCACTTACGGATTTAGAACTCTTAGACCCAATCTAATCTAATCCTCGAACGGCCCCCTCCCCCGCATCGAAAAATTATATATGTGCTTATTATTAGAAGGAGTTTTTATAAAAAAAGAGTACAATAATTTTCAAAAGGACTGATTTGGATTTAAAGATTGCCACTTTACTAAGTTTGGGAGGATGTGTAGTTTATAAAATAATAAAATGCATATCAGGGATTTTTCTATAATATATTATACCGAAAGTAGTGAAACAAATATATTATTTTAAAAAAATTTTCACTGCGCTGTTTTAAAGTCTGTAATAATAATAATAATAATAATAATAATAATAATAATAATAATAATAATAATTGTAACAACGATAAGGGAGTACCCGATCAGATAATCTGGAGGGGAAAGTCCCACGATAAATAATAATAATAATCGTTTATTTTTAAAAAATTAATAGTATCATTAAATATTGAAATCCAATAAAAAATTAATACCTCTAAAAAAGGCTTAACAAAATAAAAAGAAAAAAAGATGCTTGAATTATCCGTATAAATTGTATATGAAAACTATTTAAAACTCTATAATATAAAAATTTATAATGAAAATTACTAAATAAAAGAATAAACTTGAAAATAAATTCATTTATAATTTACTATATAAAAGAAGAATTTAACATTGAGGAATTTAATTTCTAAAGCCTTTTGTGCTTAACCTTTAGATTCCTGTCTAAATAACTGCTAAATTCAAAGAGGAGAAAAATTTGAAAAGTGATGCTTACCAACGTTTCCTTCCGCTGCCATTATGTGTAGGTGTAGGTGTTCGTAGTTTCTTTCGTCTTTTTTCCTCAGAGCGATCCTGATGCTGAATGGGGAAACAATAGCTTCGGATGCTCTGATCGCGATTTTTATAAGCCATTTTGTTTGTATCGTGTGCAAAAGAGTTTGAAAATCGCGCGGGGCTGTGTGCAAAATTCGCGTTTCGTGCGCAAAAAATCTTCGGCTCGTGCGCAAAAATCCTGGGTCCGTGTGCAAAACTGGTACACCACACCGGAAATAGATTCCGCAATACGGTGTGCCACAAATAGCTGTGACGTCGGTTGTGGCGATTGTGCAAGCATTCCCGTGACTAGCGATTCGATTGTAATTTGATTTTGTTTGTTCGACTTTAACAACCGCATGATAAAAGGGTAAGCGTTCTCTTATCTGTAGATGTTGACAGGCAAGCTATAGCCGTTTTGATTAAAAAAAAAAAAAAAAGCGATTCAACGAAGTGATACAAAGCTTTTCTTTAATTTGAATTAAATATTTTTCAACCGTATATTCGTTTTAAATATACACAGCTTTTAAGCTTTTAAATTAATTTGCTTTTCAGCAAATTTTTTGCTATAATTTTTTTGACCTTCTTATCAAATATTATTAAAATGAATATAATTTTCTTCATTATTATTATTAAAGTCGAGCTGAAATCTAGTCCCATTTGCAAGCGGAGGGGTAATTTTACATGATATAATTCAAATCTTCTTTTTTTTTCTGTTTAAAATCCTCAACAATATGAAATCAATTAAAATGGTGGAATAGTACATGCCTACTGGATTCCCATTTTGTCATGAAAAGGAAAAAAAAATGAAAATAAAAATGGGATAACCTTTTGGGGAAGGGCATAACTCAAAAATAGCTCATCCGAATCAAAAATTTTATTTGCAAAAATTATTCGTCTCGATGAGAGGAGTCTGTTCATGTCGAATTATTGACTTTGATTCTCTGGTTAGAATGCTACAGCCATTTCTTCCTTTTTAGAGAAAAGATTAAAATCTCTAAAAAAAAAAAAAAAAAGGTTTAACCAACTGACATGGAAAGTACAAAAAAAAAAATTGTACTCAATGTATAGTTTAAGGAACCCTCTAACCGTGTTAATAAAATAACCATCGTATTAATTTCATTTGGTTCTGTTATTTGCTGTTTCGAAGGAGTTCGCTGCACAAAATTGATCACATACGTATATATGTAGAGGCGGGGTTTTTTTTGTTTTTTTTTCAAAATTTCAACATATCTTCTCGTATCATGAGTTTGTAAGTCGATTTTAATCCAAAAACATCTTGAATTGAGGAAACGAATGCATAGACCACCTCGTTGTTCGGTCAAAAAATTTTTTCTGTTTGGTGAGGTTATGAAAAACTTCCACAAAAAGGCTCGTAGGAGCCAAACAATTTAATTACAAAAAATATTCCTCTCAGTGAGAGGAGTCCGTGCATGTCGCATTTATTGACTTGTTCGCTAGCAAGAATGCTACAACCATTTCTTTACTTTTTCAAAACATCTAATATCTCTTAAAAGGCTTAGACAATTGTCATAAAAAATACGTGAAGGTGCATTTAAGAAAGTCTCTAAACGTGTATTAATTTTATGTGGTTCGCTATAAGCCGTTTCGGGAAGGTAATAATTTTCGATTACATACAACCCCTCCAAGAAAGTATGGAATACATACACAGTGGACGACACAATAATATAACACTTTCGTGACTAAGCAATTTATTGTATCAGAGGTAACACTGAGGCGAATTTTAGGCGAATGTGGCCGTGTTTTATCATATGCAATTGCCAAACGTTATGAAAAATCACACGTAGGAAATGTAACAGCATCTGCCTGACACCCCTGCAATCAATTAAATATGGAATATGCGATTGGTCGCCAAATAAATTGGAATAAGTAGAAACTATGCACCTAAACCGTAATGGAATCGACTTTGGTTAAGCTCCACTTTGTATAAATGGGTGAGACCATAGCTTATTGTGCTTCATATTTGTTCAATAACTGCACGTCTGTTCATGGCACCTGTAAAAGAGCTTTCAGACGACATAAAAATTAGTCAAACTCTTAGTGGATGGTAAGAAGCAATCTGAAGTGGTGGAATTATTGAAATTAAACCAAGGAACGAGTTTCCAAAATTTGGAAAAAATATAGGACAACGGGAAATGTAAAGAATGTTCAACGATCTGGAGCCCCAAGGAAAACATCTGCCAGGGATGACAGACGATTGAGAGCTATCGTTAAGGGCAATAGAAGCTTTACTGCTGCACAAATAAACAAAGGATGGCAGCGAGACGGCATACATGTATCCAATGAAACTGTAAGAAAACGATTAAAAGACATGGGTTATAGCTTTTGCAAGGCTAAGTGTAAACCCTTCATGGCGAAGACGCATAAGAAACAACGTTTGAGTTGGGCAAAAGAGCATCAAGCTTGGACTCAAGATGTCTGGTCAAGGGTGCTCTTTAGCGATGAGTCGAGAATCTGCATTGGCGGAGGTGATGATGCTGGAACTTTCGTATGGAGTTCTGAAAAGTTCAACGAAGAGTGCTTGCGTTCTACTCGGAAATTTCCTACCTCAACCGTGATATGGGGCTGTATTTCGGCTCGTAGACCAGGACAGCTATGTATTTTACACACTACTGTTAATGCAGATGTACATTGCGAGATTATTGAAGGCTTTCTAGTACCAACCACTGAACAGCAGTTCCCTTTGGATGACAATGTTACATTCCAGGACGATAACGCGTCGTGCCACAGAGCCAAAAAAGTGGTAGAGTTTTTGAAAACTAAAGGGATTAAGCAACTGCCATGGCCTCCCAATAGCCCTGATATCAATCCCATTGAAAACTGTTGGTGGAGACTGAAGCAACTGGTACACAACAAACACCCAACAACAAAACAGGAACTGAAGACTGCTCTACGAACATATTGGGCAAACATTGACACCGGGTACTGCCGACAGTTAATAGAATCCATGCCCAGCAGGATCAGAGCGATAATTAAAGCAAGAGGAGGTCCCACACAATACTAAACAGGTTTGAAAACTCCATATTCCAAACTTGTTTGGCGACCTATCTCATATTCCATAATTCTTTGATTGCAGGGGTTTCAAGAAGATGCTGATGTATTTCCTAAGCATCATATTTCATAACGTCTAGCGATTGAATTTCAAATATCAGGACCACATTAACATACAATTCATCTCAGTGTAACAATTGGAGAGAATAAATTGCTTAGTCACGAAAGTGTTATATTATTGTGTCATCCACTGTGTATGTATTCCATACTTTCTTGGAGGGGTTGTATGTACAGGCGGAATTTTTTTTTTTTGCTAAACATATCTTCTCGAAGCATGAGTTTTTAAGCCGATTTTAGTGAGAAAAAAATTTTTGAATTGGGGAAATGAAAACATAGGCCTCACTTTTTAAATAATTTTAAAAAGGCCAAATACTTTACAACAATACAATCAATTTTAATTAACTATCTACAATAAGAAATAATTAAAATATATAATAAATAATCAAATAAAACTATTATAATATTGTAAAATATTTATTTTTTATAGGCAAAACGTTTGGAATCTTCTAAAATAACATAAAAATAAACAGAACGCGTTGTCTCCAAATCCCAGTCCTTATGCTCGTATTTACTTAAAATTAAATCATTGAAAAGCTGCGGAAGATAGCTAATAACTCCGCGGATTAACTATGCTCCAATTAAAATCTTCCGACTATTTATTCAAGCTAGCTTGTCTGCTGATTACTTTCAATGGAAACTAACTCCCCAATTACAAGGAAGAAAAACAAATTTCAGTTCTAGCAGGAAGGAGAAGAAACTAGTGATGACTAAGCAAGACTTGTTTTTTATTCCGTAGATAAAAAGTGCAAAACATTGCAACACCACTAACGGGGTGAATGACGTCAAGGGAGCGAAGGGTGATGCAATTCAGATGACAGTCTGTTTGTTTTCTTCATTGCAAATGACAGTCGAATTCGCGCCGACGATACGCAAAAGCGACGAAGCGAGTTTCATATGCTTAATGAAGCATTAGCTAGTTG
This sequence comes from Rhysida immarginata, assembly GCA_023313115.1. Classification (NCBI taxonomy): domain Eukaryota; kingdom Metazoa; phylum Arthropoda; class Chilopoda; order Scolopendromorpha; family Scolopendridae; genus Rhysida; species Rhysida immarginata. The sequence continues at coordinate 1,708,420 of JAHWFO010115002.1, forward strand.
TTGGAGATACACTTTGGGGTAGGACTAAAATATTTTATTTTGACCATAAATCCTATAAAATCTTTACAATGCATGATACAAACAAGGGAGCCATCCGAGCCTGTATCTCACAGTTTCACGTCATATTGAAATATTTTATTCACCTGAATTAACCATTGATGCTTCCAAATAAGAAATCGACATATTTTCTTTTTTTTTTTTCACTGTTAGTAACAATGGAGTGTTTATATGGCTATCTGGGCTCAAATTTTTTCGTTTTCGCAGTTTATTTTGAATGAAACAAAATATGGCGATTTTTTTTTATTTTGCAAAAATCATTGTTAGCTTTATGTTAGTACAGTTGTCAAAGGGAAATAATCCACACTTGAATTTTACTCTAAGTTTTACCGTTTCAATATTAATTTATTTTTAATAATTTAATATTACATTTAGAGTTAACATTATTAAGATTATTAAATTTAAATAATTATAATATTATATATTGCTTGGTTATATTGCTTTACTGCGTGACTACTATCAGGATCGCTTAAATTACATTGGCTCTGATCCAGTGGTGTATAAAGAATCCAAACGAGGGATTATCCAAGGGTCTGGCTTAGCGCCTCTATTATTCGCGGCAGCTACCGCATCAATTTACGATCATAATTTCAATTTGAAAATAGTCAGCTATGTTGATGATAACGTCTTGTTCGCTAACTATCCATCTCACGAGCAGAATGACATTATAGAATTACTCCAGCACGATTTGAGCTATTTGGCAGACTGGTATTCTAGTAGAGGTCTCAGGTTGAATGAAGATAAAACCAATATATTAGTTTTACCAAAAGATGAGAATTATACCTCTACTATTTAGATATTGGGCATTACTTTTGATACCAGTTTGAAATTCAACGTTTATATTGACCAGTTAATAAATTCTTTACATCGCAAGTCCTACCTGGTGAAAAGACTTCGATCTGTTCTCACTATTTGTCAGATTCGTCGGTTCATTTTGGTTGTGATAGTGCCCCAGCTTAAATATGGAGCTCTATTTTGGTCGTCCACCTCCTCAGTAAATCTCAAAAGATTGGCTGTTGCTTATAACAAGCTTATTCGGGTAGCCTTCAATTTGGGTAGATTGGATTCAGTGACGTCGACCTGCTCGGATTTTAATCTACCCACTGTCATGACAATTATGAAAGTGGCGTTAACTGTCGAGGTCGCCGAAGCTCTTCGGAATGATAAACATCCTGCTATATTCATTAGGCACTGGTTTAAATCTTCTAGTCAAGTTCGACAAACTCGAAGATATTTGTTTGAGATTCCGTTCATTGTGTCAGCTCAAAAATCTAAGAGTTTTCCGTATTCTGCAATATCCTTATGGAATGCATTGCCGATGGACATTCGATCTGCCGTTTACCTTTGTACTTCCACCTCTTGCCTTACCACTTGCATCCATTTAAAGAAACACATAACCCAATTTTATCTCAGTAATCAATCTTAGTTTAAGTCCTTTTGTATAGTGTTGACTTCGGGCTCATTAGCCTTTCGAAAGCAGTTTTTCTTTGGTTTTGTTGTGTGTGTAATGTTTAGATCCATAGTATCCTTTCCCTTTTACCCCATGATCTGGGGTGCTTGATTAATAAATTAATAAATAAATAATTAAAAAAGCTATTTAAACAACACATTAGCATGAAATGTAATATTGAGTATTAAACTCGTGTGGATTATTTCCTTTGGTTGACTGTCCCTATTTCAATTTTGTGTGAAACTGTGAGTTACAAGTTCGGATGGGTACTTCTTAAGTGAGAATTTATTAAAATGGCAAAAATTATGACGAATTAAAGTTTTTTTTTGAAAAATGACTTTGAAAAGAAAAAGTCTCCCAAGAAAATTCCGATTAATTTAGTTTTGTATTTAATATTTAAACAGCAATTGGTGTTAATTAACATTTTCCTATGATACTTTACTTCAAGATGATGGAATTAACTATTACAAATCTCATACCATTTCTAAAAAATTTTTTAAGATTTTAGCTAAATTGATATTTGTAGTTAAATTAAAAATTTCTTAAGTGTTCGCAGTCTACTCGTAATTACCCGTGTTGATGATGCGGAGAAAGGATCACGGAAACCGAAAAACACGAATAGATGTACACAGAAAAATACAAAATATAGCCTATTAAATTTCATTAAATTAAGACATAGAGTATTTAATTCTGCAATTGCAGTAGCACATATTATCCATTAACGTTGAGCATCAAAACATTTAATCTACTAGAAACTAAAGTTTTGCACATCATAGGAAATAATAATTTTCTGCTGATGTATATTAATCAACCATGCACAGATAATTATCCACTACATATTTAACCACAGCACGGTTAATAGAGGGTAGACTGTATTTTAGTTCAAACGGATTAATATGTTCATTTTTTTTAATAACTCCATTTTTATCAACTATTATTAAAAATTAAGTCAGCAGAATATTAAAAATATGGTTCTTGAAGGTAATTTACATGTGGGATGGACTAAAATGTATTGATTAAAAAATAAATTAATTAAATAATGGAAAAGAAAGTATTGTTTTGTAAAAATTGATCAAGCCTGATAAATCAAAATTATAAAATTAAGTTATTGAATTTTGTCTAATGCAACTTTACTTGTAAATAGAAATTTCTAACAAACTAATATGAAGTCATCTACACATGGTCTCATTATCCTATTTTTTGAAGTCCATTTTAAATTCTTTTTCTATTTCATTTTTTTTAAATTTAAAATTTAAGTTGTTGTTTTTTAAGCAGTAGATAATCTCGAAATTTATTATTTATTTGATTTATGTCTTTAGGGTCTTTATCTTAGAAGACTGAATCAGCAACTCAAGGGAAAGAAGTGATTTGGAAATATCTCCTGATAAGGTTATCAAGTCCGCTGTGCTACCGTTTAAAAAAAAAAAAAATCGATCGCGTGATCCTGACTTGTGACAGTTTCAGTTATCTTGTTTTTAAATATGCATATTTAAAGATATGAACACAGAAATAAATAAAAATATTTGATAATATATAATGGATATGTTTATTTTTTTAGTTTTACAGTTAGCGGACAATTTTATAGACTTTAATTTCTGAAAAAAATATCTTAGCTTTAATTGTTTCATCTATTTGTCCATCGGGATCTTTAACCTTTATATTTTGTTTAATAATTATTTTAAGATCGTTCTCAATTATTAAGCATTTAAATTTTGAGTGTATGTCCCTACAGCTCCTCGAGGACATTTGGAATTTTACTTATACTAACTGGTCACATAATTTAATTTAATGACCTCTGCAAAATAATGAAACATAACAATACTAACTAAGATTCTTGTATAAAATACTTTATTTTTAAAATAAGCTTTATAATAATATGAGAAATAATTATCTAATTGGCATACTTGTGAAATTGTAATTTAGTCTGAATAAACAATTTTAAAATCTGTTAATTCATTGTCAATTTAGCATGATTTTTAAAGACATCTTCCTTAACTTTTAACGTTGGCTTCTTAATTTCTTCATTTGAGAATAGACTCCAATCAATGAGGTATAAGATCATGATTTGAGGAGTCGATCACATAATTAATTTTTATAGAAATTCTTAATTATAATAGGTTCAGTCATGTCTCTAGTATATATTTTTTCCTTTTATTTGACTCAGCGATCAACTTTGTAATGATAGCTGTATTTCCTTCTTATTAATCTTGTTTTGGTCTTTTGGACTCTTTAGGCCTCTCGGCCTTTCGATGTTGATATAGATGAAGAATAACAGAATTGTTATTATTCTGATTATTAATGTACTATTAGTGTTGTTTACCTTAGTGAATTGATTTGATTTTTTGCATGTAGCATATCTAAATGAGTTTGACATTGCCTCCCATTAGTTTGTAATGTGTCCTAGAGGAGATAATGAAAGAAATATCAGAAAAGAAAGTCATTAAAAAACTTAATAAAAGTGAGAAAATTTAAAGAAACAAAATATTGGTAAAAATAAATAAACAATATTATTTATTTACAAATAAAAATGAAACCATTGAATGATTAAAGTACTTCTTTGTTAATTATCATTGACAAAGAATAAATTAAAGAACCAAATTTAGTCTGTTACCAATCTTATTATAGACTTGGTCTTAAAACCCTGAAAAGAAATTGTTAAGAAAAATTATATGAGGAAGCACTATCAATAAATGTCAAATTCTATTACTACCGATTACACTAGTCAACACGCATTTTATGACTAAGACCACACATAGTGTTCTTAGTAGTAATTTGTATGTAGAATCCGAATCTGCTTTTAGATTTTTTCTATCACGTCACGTATCCAAGTTATGCACTTCGAGACTTCTATGTTAAAGTAATGGGAGTGAAGAGAAGCGGCTACATTTTTAAAGTATCCATATTTTGGGGCCGCAAGTAAATTTACCAGGCCCCAAACACTGAATGGTTTAAAAATGTTTCATTGTAAAACAAGAAAGCTGTGCGTGCTAGAGAAATTTAAAAATTATATTCGTAATCAGCAGAAAAAATACTACCAAAAATCACCCACTTTCATTTTGTCACAAGAAAAATCTTAAATTTTGTCGGCCAGTGTTATTAGATGATTACGGTCTATTCTCGATTATCAATTTTTAATGGGCTAATGCATATTGCAGAAAATTATCGTTTCCTAATAAGTACACAAATTTAGTTATTAATCTCTTCAATCGATTTCATGCTTTAACTGTAAGTATTTATGGAGACATTAGCGTGAATTTAACAAACCTTGTACGTTCAAATACTATTTTACACAATATACAGTATAGTAATTTATAATTTATAAATTATTATCCGAATTGTTTTAAGTGTTTTTAATACAAGATAAACATATAAGAACGAAAGTGCAATATATAATTCAAGTTATTGGGTATTTGTCTGTTCAGGTGTCGCAAAAATTTTTAGAAATTTTTAAATTCTGATTTCAGATTCTTAACGATCATCAAAAAGTGGAATAAAAATGTCTGAAAGACCAACCCTCTATCTCTTTGTCTTCATCGATAAAATTGATGAGTTCAAAACTTTATAAGTTCATAATCTTTAGATTTTCAATACGATTTTCTCGATGAAACCAAAGAGATAGAAGGTTGGTCTTTGAAGCGTTCCTATTCTACTTTTTGATGATCTATCAAAATCCAAAACTCAGAATTTCAAAAATCTAAAAATTTTTGGGGACATAAAAACGCAGACAGACACGAATCTATTTTAAAAACTTGCATGATATTAGGAGATGGTCTTAAAAAACTTAACCACTGAAGGCGAAATATTGCCAGTTTGTAGTACTGCAAATATAAAATGCAGTTTGCAGAATTGAAAAATACATTTTGTAGAACTAAAACTGCAGCTTGCGAAATAAAAAATGTAGTTATTTATCTTTTTATTCCCCATACTTTATCCTTTTTATCCACATTTTATTCCCTTTTAATCTCCCATATTTTAAACAGTATTTTATCTTGCTAAATATCTCCTCAGTTGGATTTAAAAATTCTCGCAGTTCCGAAAGAGGATTTCTCACACGCCAGGTAACGAACGACGTCAAAAGTGTATTGTGGCCATGAGGGCTTACCTTTTTTTCTATTTTGCAAAATACATTTTTTACTTTGCGAAATACATTTTTAATTCTACAAACAGCATTTTTTATTTCTGAAATGCATTTCACCCTTCATAAAAAGCTGTAAAAATATCAGCTAGTACGCTATTGGAAATGGTATTGGGGACCGGATGTTTGCGTAGACCTGTGCTGCCACCTACTCTCACTATTTACTCGACTCGGCCAGTAAAAGTCTCTTTAAATTATTAATCCTCATGAATTTAAACACAGCGTCATTCTTAGTGTAAAATTTATCATTATTAATGGAGATATTCAAGGACAGCATCGAAAAGGAAACGTTGTTATTAAAAATGTAGCTTATAAAAAATACTAAATTGAAATAAATTTCTAGGGACTTTTTAAGATCGTTGTTTTGGTAATGCAAGCTTGCGCATTCTCAACTGATTTTTATTGTCTTTATATCGTCTTGTAAATTCAAAGCCCTTTTAACTTATTTGAATTCAAGAATTGTTTTATATAAACTTTTGAAACAATCGTACTCATGCATATGTTAATTGTATTTTACATTTTATTCATAAACAATGAAGCAGATATGCGAAAAAGGCACTGTAAGGTTAAATACAAAATGAATTCACCTATTCGAGACAAATTAAAACGTTTAGTTCACTGTCAACTATTCCTTTATCACGCACTGAATGTATAATTCAGATGCTTTTATGGTTTGTAGAAAATAATCATGCATTAAAAACTTATGGTTTCTCTTATTCTTTACTTTCAGACATTAACTGACAAATTTTACACGTCACAAACGGTCTAGTGGTTTTATTAATTTAAAATGTCAAATTAATATTTATATAAGTGGCATACATAAAATAGTTAATAAAATAATACGAGCTTAATTTACCTGAATACAAATTTAATATACAATTATTTTCAATAAAAATACAAGCTTAATTCCCACTCAAGCATAATAGACCCTTTGACAGAACAATAAACACACAAAGAAGGAAATATAAAATTGACACGAAAATTGGTACATGGAATATATACGTATAAAAAGGAAATGACTAGACCTTCAGAACAATTGAAGGGTTTTTAGACAGAAAGTATTATATAAAATGAGCAAATCCTGTAAGGTGTTGGTCCACTGGCCTATATATAATTAAACTGCTACCTGACGTGGCATGGGTTCTTAAAGTTTCCAGATGTGTTCTGAGAAGCGTCTGGCCACTGATCTTTAATTGGCAGGCTAAATCGTCGACATACTGAGTGTTCACGACACCCCATCACATCATAAATGTGTGGAATAGGATAGAGATCTAGCGAATTGGCTGAAAGGCAATCAGTAAACGTTATCCTAACTCCTAGATCTTCAGTAATTTTCAGATTTTGCTATAGGTTCCAACAGAGTCTGTTGAAGATTCCAGCATTATGTGCGTGCAGATAAAACTGTTAAAATTTTAACTAAGAAAACATTCTTTCAGTGCCTGGAAAATAAGATAGCACAATGGGTCGTAAAATGTCCTCAATATAATATTATGCTGTGAGGACTACCAGGAGGATCCGGTTATCAAATAAAATAGCACTCCCGGGTTTGTGTGTCTAGCACTACTCGTGCTGTCTCCAGATAGGTCTGTGAAATTTTGATTTTCTTATCCGGTCGAAAGGCAAATACCTTACGTGAAATTTTAGTTATAATTGGTTCAATTTATCAGAGTGCATCTATTTTTTTTCCAAAGACGATGTGTAGAGACCTAAGGACACTGTGAATCTCTATCCATCAATTTAAAATGATAATAAGAGACTTCTATAAAGAAATGTTCTAAGGTAAGTTCTCTAATGGTCTTAGACGAGCTCCGATGTATTATACCTAATAAATAAATAAATAAATAAATAATGAAACTTATGCTAGTTTGATATTTAGAGCAAACCTAGAGTAAAAATAGCGTTCCATCGATGAGTCCTATTGAAAGAAAGCGGCCAAGTCTTCATTTCAAGTAAAGTAATCCAGTGGTAATGCCGTAATTATAAATTTTAAGATTAAAATTTAATGTTTGTTTAGCTTAACATGAATCATTCTCATTTTTACCTTAACTTTGAATAACTTTAACTTTTTTTATGCCTAAATAGAAATAACTATGCAAAATACTCTTATATAGAAAAAAATATTGGCTTTTCTATTCCTGTCTACAGTCACATTAATACACTTATCTTTGGACAAATAGATGTTGATAATAAATTGAATTCTAGTGTTTGTAAACGGTGTACTCGAATGTAGAGAATAGGATGCAATTCGGGAGGGAAAACGGCTTTTAATTCTTTTTTATCTTCGATATAAAGGATTAGAAAGAAAGTTTCGCTGTAAAATGTCATACGCCCACAATCAGCCTGCAAAATGAAGAAGGTATTCACTTTTCATACTACATATGAAAGCCATAAAAAGTACGCTTTTAGAAATTAAAAAAAAAAAATGCATTGTGTCTTCATGTAATAATTTCACGACTAAAATCTTATTACTGACGGTAATCTAGAGCGATAGAGCTAATTTGTATGTTCAAGTTTCTTGTCCTTTCCTTAATAACACAGTAGGTCCAAGAATTCGACGAAGAGTAAAAATCCTATAAACGAAGACTATTAATACGTTATTAAAAATTTTTACTAAAAATTATTTAACCTCTACTTTTTATTCTTCGTTCTTTTATTTATTCACTCTATAATTTCTGTGAGGAAAAGATTTTAGAGCCATGGCCACTGAACGCTGCAATTACTTGGCGTGGACACTGACCAAGCAAAGATATTGCGGCGGAGTCCTCATCTCGAGGAATATCTTTTTTTGATTAAATTCCGTCCCACCAACCACCCCCATATAATAAAAGATAGAACTTTCATTCAACAATTCTTAATGGGGATCTTTCTCGGCCGCCCCCGCAGTCAATACGCCGCCATATTATTACAGTTCTCGCGGGCGGCTGTTTTCCGTGTGTCGCACTCAGATGAAGTCTTAAGGGCGACGGGAGCGACAAAATCGAGAGATTATGGGGTCAACTCCGAAGAATGTTGAACTTAAAAAAAAAGAAAGAAACGCTCTAGCTTTTATTTTTAATATTCTTCTTCTTTTTTCTTCTACATCTTACTCCCTCAATTTTCCATGTTAATATTAATCGTCTTTCATCTTTTTCGTGAAAAGAAATAAATAAAAAAAAGAAGCAAAGAAGTTTCTATCCCTCCCATTGAAATCGCGGAAAAGAACTCGGTAAGAGGAATATTATCATTTTGCCAAGAAAAGCAGACAAAAACCAGATCCGTTGTCATAGTGTTTTTGTCACATGGGCCGAGAGTCCATTATCATTGTAATCATTTGCCCTCCTTTTTCAACTGTTCGCTAAATCTCCCTCCCAACCACTTTAATTCGTCGTTCTATTCATTCAGTCACTCTAAACGCAGCTGTGGCTTTCTTTTTTTTATTTTCTCTTCTTGTTTCAATGGCCACCGTTTTTATTTAAGAGCTGACGTCTGGTGGACGAGCGCAGAAGTCCTCTAATCATAGGTTTCGCATTTCAAAGCGCGCACACGGCCCTTCATTTCGGAACCGCGGTCTCGTGACCACGTGACTATGTGGATTGACGTCAGGAATGGTATCACGGGCAATCCTTAATCCATGTTCACTGTAATGGACTTAAGACTCATAAGAGAAAGTACGATTTTTCAAAGCCACACTGTTTAATGACATTATGTTATGAAAACAAATTTAACCAGAGAGAAAAAAGTCCTAAAATATTAAAAAAAATTATATTGATTATACAGTATTTTTCAATACATTCTTTGTTTATTATAAATTTTATATTCCGAAAAGGTTGCTTCGGTTTATATGTTTATATAAATTTTTAAATAGATAATAAAGCTCAAACGTAAATTTATAAATTTGAAGATTGTTATTTCTTAAAACCGAAACGAATCTGTGAAGAATGCAAGAAAATGGACTTTAATATCTTATAGAAATAAAAAAGCAAGAGTAAATTCCCTGATACATTGCCAAGAGTGTAGTAATCTGTAGCGCCCCAGTTTTGGCTTATTTTGGTAACTAAGACTTATTTATACCTAAATTGTTTAATTTAGAAATGAAAAATTCAGAAAAGTGTAGTTTTTAATCTTAAATGCCGGAATTTGTTATTATCGTTGCTTTGTGTTAACAAATACATGTTTTGATTATGTAAAGAGTTTAAGATGTTTAGAATTAATTTGTATTTAAGATAAATTTGTAGTGTGAATTTTTATCAATATTATTTTGAAGTTATTTTATTTTTTTTATTTATGCCTTTTTTTTGATGTGTATTGTTATGTCGGCCAGAGTAAACAATGCTTGGCACGAAGATCGTGTACGGCAGCGCATGACTGGTTACCGCGTGGCTCGTTTTAATAATGACCAGAGGAATTTGGGAATGTAAAATTTTTCAATGAGGGCAGATTGGGTCCAGCCTCGGTTGGAGTCGGCAGTTCCTGCCGAGGGGAGGGGGGGGACTTCACTCGCAGCCAAAGCTTGAAGATCTTAAGTTACCCGAATCAGAAATCACCTATGCGAAATGTTCGTCTATGAAAATCAGTGGGCGCTATGGAGAGTGGAGCAAGCATGCAGCCGCTGCGGAGTCGTTCTGCACCAGAATCCCCCAACCTTGTACTCATTGAAGATAGAAAGCATCGGAGCACTAATTGGAACAACTGCTTCAGATAAGTGATGTCCGCCCTTATATTGTTACTTGAGTCATTTTACGGAAAAGTAATTTAATTTCAACTGGCCAAGTTATTCAGTCATTGACTTTACTTTTGAGTGTTTATTCTGGATTAGTAAACCCGTATATAATTTTTACCCGAAGTTGGAATGCGTGCGGAAGCGTTCAGGACGACACGAATGCCATACTTTCATGATTTTCACCGAAAGTCACCCAAATGGGTGGATTTACAGTTTCGTGCACACTTTTGGCAAACGTTCATAATTTTCACCGAAAGTCACCCAAATGGGTGTGCTTGTTGGTACCAACGAAGAAATCCGGATAGAACGAGTAATTCTTTGAAGAAAATTTTAGAAGTGTCTTTGCCCTTTGGGAACTGTCTTTTGGAACTTTAGGCTTCTGAGTGTTGGAGTTTTGGAATGAATTAGTTGTTATTTTAATTTTTTTTCTGATGATGTTGTGTAGTATTTTTTTGTGCTGCCTTTTTATTTCTTTTAGGATGATATCCATACCACATAATAGATAGAACGCGCAGCCTAGTTACGAACAGAATCGATTGGCGAGACGAATCAGCAACCCTTCCGGCTCGTGCCTTAGAAGAAATCGTATTTTGACCAGATGTTTTACTTATTAAATGCTGTGAGCAGATTCTTACGGTGAGTCCTTGTGGCAGCCAAGTTTAGGGGATTTTATATTAAGTTGCTCCCGTTGTTGGGTAGGGTTAACGTTTGCCCTTTCCCGTTTTCTTTCGTTTTCCCTCAGAGCAGGTGTTTATTTAATGGTAACGTGTTTGTGATGGCTGTCACTGTGACATGTGCAATATTACCCTTTTATTTAAGTCTTGTTTGTATTCCTTTCATTTAGTCTATTTTATGTCTTTTAAATAATAAAGCAATTTGTTGTCTCTGTAGGAGGGATTTACCGAATTCCGTGTTTATTAATTTCTTGTCTTATCCCGTAACTCTTAGCACTATTTTTCCCTGGGGGGCAGCCTTGGTCAGGGTTGTGCAATTCTCCTTGATTTTGAGCGTCTTTGAGTTTCTCTGGGTATATTTTTTGTTTCGATTGGAACCGATGTATCTGAGCGGTAAAGTTTTGTGCATACATGTAGAAGTGGTTGCATTATTGCTTACTGGCTTCTTTTTTGTACGTTACATATCATAACCTTTTTAATTTTACTATACATTTCTATACAGGGTGTAAATGGAAGACGTTTCACAAATTTAAGGATATGTAGAGGATGATGTGGTGAACATTTTTTATTAATAAACCCATAGTCCCAAACGAAAAGCGACGGAGCCACAGCATGTTTGATGCTCTGTTTTGCGTCAAGCCGTGGACACTGAGATAATTTGTGGCGATCTGAAATGGGACAGTCCCGTAACAGTTCTGTACGTAATTGAGTACGAAAGTTCTCGCTGTTTCCTGCCTCACAGTAAAGTCCATTCCTGAACTCATACAGCACAAAACGTAGAGCGCAAAAAAACTTTAACCCTTACGGAATGTTCCAAACTAACAACGGGAATTTCGTACCAACCTGATATGCAAGATTATGTGATTGGAGAATGTGCTGTGCATCCGGACGATACCATTTGAAAATAGCCTGCGAGCTGACAGTCTGCATAAGGCCTACAAGATGCAATGACAGGGGACATCGTAGTACACGTGCCTAGTTCAATGCTTGACAAACCAGGACATCAAACAAGCTGTGGCTCCGTCGCTTTTCGTTTGGGACTATGGGTTTATTAACAAAATATGTTCACCACATCATCCTCTGCATATCCTTAAATTTGTGAAACGTCGTCCATTTACACCCTGTATATCTTCGTTTATATAACCTTTTAATCTTCATTACGTAAGTTCTACGAATGAAAGAATGACGTCAGATGGCATTGAAAATACATTCATCACGAGCAAGACAATCTATTGCCAACTTATTAAAAGGTATATCCTTATTTTAATAAATTTGAAGAGTCATTCTAGTACATAGATAACGTATAGGATTTTAAAAATGTAGTATTTTCATTCCTTAGAACATTGATTCATGTGCTGCTTGTCTTTGTTCTAGGTATCAATGAATAAGGGAACCGCAATGAAGAACCGCTGATTAGTGCTAATAATTTCTATCACATGCTCTCAGACATTTGCTGTTTCCATTGCTTTAATTACGTGATTAAATTAAGTTTCCAAAAAATTTTAAACTCTATAATGCGTATTTTGAATAATGGCTCAACACGCCATCATTTCAGTCAAAATAGAACTTTCAAGAATTATATTTGAATTTTTCACTGACCATATGTATCAAGTAAAGGAGGTGGGCGGATAAGAGCCATTTTCTGCCTATCATTTTTTTTGAAAAATATTGCATTTTAAATTTTCATTGCTGTTATCTGTAGTTGTCAATTTGTTTGTGCAACTTTTATTGAGTAAATACAGTATTTATATAAAGAGTATACATACCCTTTCAAAATTTGCCAGCGTTTTCGATATTTATTTAATAAAAAGGATACAATGGATACAATGAATCGTAGTGATTTTTACTTATGTAATTATTCAATCAAGAAGCTTACATATGAACATTAATTGACTCTGGATCACTATCCTAAAACAGATAATGTGAAATAGATAATTATAAAATTTACGAAAAGTCAATGTTAAAAATGTTTAAAACAATTTATCTTCTCAGCTGTGGATTTCCAGTTTGCTGCATCTATTTCATGTTTAACATGGGATGTGTTTCGACCACTAAATCTCGGAATATTTCAGCTTAAACAGAGCCGAACGTAAACTCAAGAATAAGCATAGCAAATAGGATTTATACACTCTTATTATGGATTCAACTACGATCACGGCACTCAAGTTCCAAGATATGCAATATTTGAATAAAACATGATAGTTATCATTCAAACATATTAGGAAGTAACGCAACTTACTTTTTTCAAAGAAAATTACAAAACATACAGGTAAACAACTAAGTGCAGTTGAAACTACACGTCCTTATCTACTCTTTCACTTGCAAACGATTTAGGCTTTTATCCCAACGCTGCGCTATTTTCAGTGTATCCCGCTCATAGCTGTGAATACAGCCGATGGCGCACGGCAGATTTGAATTCCACGTCAGTCTCAAACCTCTGACCACCCAGAAATCTCTTCATGGAACCAAAGAGATGGTAGTCGGAGGGCGCTAAATCCGGTATGTAGGCTGAATGGTCCAGAACCTTCCAACCGAAACGGACCAGTTTTGCTTGGACGGCATTGGCCACATGCGGGCGTGCGTTGTTATGAAGAAGTCGAACATAGTTTTCTCTTTCGAGTCGCTTATCTCGAATGGCATCTTGCAGTTTAGTCAACGTTTCAGAATAGGTAGCGATGTTGACGGTTGACCCACGATGCAGGAACTCTGTGAATAGGATACCTTGCATATCCCAAAAAACTAAGCATCGATGACCCGTGGAGCCCCACAGTTATCTCTTCGGTTGCTCGAAACTGTCTGGTTCGTCCAGTCGCGGTACACCTTCACAACGGCAGCCCTAGAGCAGTTAACAAAAGTGGCCGTTTCTGAAATGCTGCCCCCCCCCCCCTTGGCCCGATAGCCAATGATCATCCCCTTTTGGAGGTCCGACAGGTCACTTGCTCTGCCCATGACGGCGACAATTGCTGTTAACGGATGCTACTACACGTCTGCTGTTGTCAGCTTTTAATGATATGCAATGATTTCTCATCTGCATACCATGGGACGTTCCAACATGTTCGAGGAGAGGTGGTCATATTAATGTGCCCCAACCCTGTACGTGATTGGTTAACGATCACAATACAATTAACGACAATGTGTTTTGTAGCAATAAATGTTATCATGACCCAAATTCGAATATAATTCACACGATCATATTTCACAGATTTCATCGTCTATTACTACGAAAACATCCCATATAATAAAAGAGTTGAAAACAGTAATTTCAATGGGTCTTTTAGTAATCCATTTCCATCCAATCCGAGGGTTTGAAGGCAAGCATCCTGAATACTTGGTATTCCCTAGATGAAGATCTACTTAAACGTAATGATAGAAGAGAGGAAGTCTCACTTCATTATCCTCAAGAAAATTTTATTCTTCATATGCTTACCTACTGAAAAACATGAAGAATAAAATTTGGTGACAGAAATGTATACATATATGAAAAAATGAAATTTACTTGTGGACCTCCCCACTTCTATTATTACGTACTAAGTATCCATAGATTATAAAGGTGCTTTTATTTTATTTTATTACTTAAACCTCTTGCCCAATTGTATACTGCTCTAACTCGGGTTAAAGGAAGGCATTATTAATAAAATACTGCTAACTTTGTGGCTATTTTATATATTTCATTTAGATAAACAATGAAATAAAAAATGTTTATGGTTAATATAATAACTTCCCTTTCGATAAGTATTTTTTCATAAAAGTGAGTCATTATTGTTCTTATTTGTTTCTATTGTAATGGTTCAAAATTCGCTGTTTCATTTTGAATGGGCAAAAATCAAATCGAAGCTATGAAATCAAAACATACAAGGAGGGATTAACTTTATTAAAATGTCATTATTCTAAACGATTTGACGGTGCTCTCGCGGTGGTGTGTGTGGCGGCCGCTCAACCAATAGGATTTTCCTAGCGGAGAGTTTGTTAGACACTCCGAGTGGGAGGAAAACAATTCCAAAGGCGCGAGATTTGCCGAGGAATTATTGATGGCGGCGCCCACGGCTTCCAGCATCCATCCTTCAAAAGACGATGAACCGAAAGGCAAAGAGGAGTCCCCTCCCAGGAGGCTAATTTATCACCTCGCTCAAATGTCATTATTAATTAACCATTAAAGAAGGTAATCTCCTCCTTTGCCTTCTTCCTCCCTCCACCCCCACCAACAATAGCTCACGTTATAGTAAAAGAGGCCAACAACGTTCCTTTCTTCTTAGAATAAATGTTCTTTAGCCAAATTTTTTTAAAATGAATCAAAAGATATTCAATGACTATGCTCAGAAGTTTAAAAGGATGAAGTATTTAATAAGAATGGATAACGGCAATATGTTTTGCAGAAATAAATATGATTACGACGCAAATTTCAATATAATTTAGAAGATCATATTTCACATGTTTCATCGTCTATTATTGCTAAAGCATCACCTGCAATAACTAAGAGTTGACCTTCCATTTAGCATGTCATAGATTCCGCTTGCTATACCACAAGAATATTCACGTTTTAATGGAAGAGCTCATTGGAATAGCTACATGATTGGAGAAACCACAAAATTTTTGGAAAACAATACTAATGTATCTAATAGATTATGCTTATTTATTGTTATTTTTAAGGTTAAGTTCTCTTATGGATGATCTAGTACGAAAAAAATTAACATAACAAATTATAGCAAATCTAGATTATCCTTATCTTGTTAAAATTGTCTTTACGGCATTATTTCGAAAAATGTCTGTATTCTGCGGATCCATTAGATAGACAATATATCAATTGATAAAATGAAAGCAAAAATTTTCTTTTATTTCCAGATCTATACAGGGTATATATAAAAATTTGTTACAAACGTCGAGGGTCATTAATACTACACAATGTCTCTCTGAATATATGTCCTACAAAGCGTTGCTCGCGAGTTACAGGATTTCAAAGTGTCCACCATGAGCAATGCGTGGCAACGCCTCAACATGGACTGGCGAATCTGCTCGAAGATACCTGCGTCCTGTTAAATAGCTACACAGGCGTTATTGATACGCTCTTCCAGATCATTGATGTCGTTAACCGAAGTAGCGTACACCTCACTGTTTATATAACGCCACCGATAAAAATCCACTGGATTAAGGTCAGGGGACGGGGCAGACCAATGCACTGGACCGCGACACCCGATCCACCGTTGCAGGAAGGTGTCATCCAAAAACAATCTCGTACGCATCATGCTCATAACGTGAATGAAAACAAGTGACATCTGTGTACATACGCATGTAGCTCAGTAACAACGTTTTTTAGGACATACACTGAAGTGCCAAAAGTCATGGGAGCATCGTTATGCAAATTTTCAGGTGTCGCTTGTATCAGTAAAAGGTGTATAAATAGGCAATGAGGTGTCAGTGCTGTCAAGTCGACTATTAGCAGTAGTCTGAAACGTCTTGCAACGTGATTATGGCTACACGAGGAGAATTATCAGAGTTTGAACGCGGAATGATAGTTGGAGCAAGACGCATAGGACATTCCATTTCTGAAATGGTGTGGGCATTCAACATTCCTCGATCCACAGTGTCTAGGGTTTACAGAAAGTACCTCATCTCAGACATTAACTCCCACTATGGACAACGCATGGGCCGACCAGCGACATCTAAGCAGAATGGTCCTTCTAATAGACACACGTCATTACGTAAATTAAAAGCCACATTCAATGAAGGGCGTACTAGAAATGTGTCTATAAGGTCAGTGAAGCGAAATTAGGCAATGATGGGATATGGTAGCAGCAGAAGACCGACAAGAGTGCTTTTACTCGTATCATACTATCGGAGGATCGCCCTTGCTCGTGAACATAGTCATTGGACCTTAGATGAGTGAAAACACATAGCTTGGTCCGATAAGTCACGAGTCATGTTGATACAAGCTGATGGTAGGGTCTCGAGTGTGGCGCAGACGATGAGGCCGTGGACCCAAGTTGTCAGGAAGGCACTGTGCAAGCTGGTGGTGGATCTATCATGGTGTGGGGCGTGTTTACATGATAGGGCTTTGGTCCTCCGATCAAATTGGACCTACCATTGACTGGGAATCGTTATGTCCAGCATCTTGGTGACCATTTGCAACTCTTCATAACCTTCATATACATGTATAACAATGATGGGATATTCCAGGAGGATAATGCGCCATGTCACCGGGCCAACATTACTCGCAATTGGTAATGTTGAAACTGAAAAATTTCAACGAATCAATTGGCCACCTAGAATGTCAGATATGAATCCCATCGATCAGATTTGGGATCGATCATTCGTGCACAATACTCACCTAATTATGGGCGGCTATCGAGACTGCTTGGCTGAACATCCCTTCAGAGGACTTCCGCCGACTAGCAGATTCCATACCATGATGAGTTGCTGCACTTTGCCGGGCAAAAAGAGGTTCTACACGATATTGAATAGGTGTCCTATGACATTTGCACTTTAGTGTATGTTTATAGGGGCATTCTTTCTTGTTTTAATTGCAGGAATTACTCCCCGACATTTGTTACAGATATATAGATACGCACTATAAAATAATCTTGCTGTCTAAAGTTTTGAACAATATATAGCCAATATTTGTTGTAACTAAATATTCATTTTTTAAAAAACCGAAACCGTATAAAAATCAAACACGTCAGTCAGATGGTCAATCGGCAACTGTAATTCGGTACGGTTACCAATATTCTCTTCGTTTACTATCGCTTTGTGACATTTGTCTTTCAAAAATGACCTTGGGAGAGTAACATTTTTTCTTCCTTGTCCTGGCAAGAAGAATCTCCCAAACTTTCTACAGACAATTTAGAGACACCCTTTTTTATTTTACTGCATTTTTCATTTTACAGTATTTTTGATTAATTACAAATTATCACGTGGTCTCTCGTGCGTTTGAACGCGAACAGAGTAAAGACGGAATAAGTGCATGCCTTAAACAAATGTATTCAAACGCATGCCTTCTATTTTCAGCCAATCTCTACCCTTCTCTCTCTCATTGGTTTTATAACTCCTGGCCTAAAACTTAAAATAACGATATTTTACTTTCTGAAATTAAATTTGAGTGGAGAGTAATCAACAAACTTTTGTAACTACACGTTTAGACCTTTTTACTGGATGATGTGCTTATTCTGTTAATCGACCTCAAAAAGAACATTTTATTCAAAAATTATAATTCATATTACACAAATTGAAGATGAAAAATTAATAGAGTAATCCCAATACAGAGGCAAAAAATTAAAACAATGACAAAAAAGATACACAAATCAATTTTACCGACAACGATTCATCAAATTAATAATTAATTGCGTCGCCCTTGGCTTTAATTATAAGACTTAGCCTATTTGGTAATCTGTTGACCAATTTACCACATTTTTCACGATTGATATTAGACCATATATGTTTGATTGCCGAAATCAACTGCTGTTTGTTTCTGGGTTTTTTTTTTGTTGAGACCTACCTTTATCAACTTTCATAAATTTCAATTACATTAATATCTGGTGAATTACTTGGCGATGGTAACACAGAGTTATTTCATCGTTGAAGCCACTCCTTTGTGAATTTAGAGTATTACTAGACGCACTGTCACGTGGATTTACGGAGAAGAGGAGCTCTCCGAAACCGAAAGGCGTTGATGACGTTGCCAGAAGACGTAGGTTTTGGAGAGCCACTCCGAAAGCGGGAACGAGATGTGAAAACGAGACTAGACAGAAGGCGTCATGGCAGCACGAAGGACAGTCGCGAGCTAGAGAATGCGAGAGACGGTTATCGGTGGAATCAAGGCTCAAAGGCGGGAGACAACGACGACGAAGGCGAGCGAGGCTGGTAAAGGAAGGCTTCGCGACACCGGCGAGGATTGATGCTAACGTGAGCAACGGAAAGGAGCGGGACTCAGCGGCGGCGACGGCCGGCGAGGAGAGGGATTTCTCAGGCGAGCCCGACAACGTTGCTGAAAAGCGGAACGTTAATCCTTCGGACCTGGACGGACCTTGGCAGTGCTTGCTGGCGCGAGCAATTCAAAGTTTTATTCTCGACAACGGAGAAATTCTTACGGAGCCCAGCTGTCAGAAGAAGACGACCCCAACGGAACGAGCGCGGCTAACGGAGTCGTCAACGAGAGATGAACGACAGCCACGTAGAGACGAAGGCGAGGATACGCCAGGACTGTTGTACTTTCACGGTAGGACTTTTAGTTATGTAATTACCGTGGCTAACGTGAGCAGTGTAGCGTGGCGTAGTATAACGTTACTCGACGTTGGAGTTCAACGGGGGATAGAAAGACTCTTTCGTGCAGTTTTTCGGTACGACGCCCTCGCACTTCTTCAAAGTGTCGACGTAGTTGGCGTCTACCCGACATCACTTGGCAGCTACATGCTTAGTGGCTTGGGAGGAGTATTTCCTGGCTACGAAGTGTCTTCCTCATTATTTTAGTGCTCTTCGTCTCAATTGTGCCTCGAGTTTGCTACGTAATAGTTTTCTTGTATTTAGCTAATACATTTGTGCAGTTAAGAGCTCCATCCTCATTTGTGACGTACCAAAGTGCTGGTGATCGTTTTGTGTTCTAACGAGTGGTTGATATCTTATGTCTTCCAGTATTTAACCGGTGCTTCGGTTCGTTTTGTTTTTTTGTTACAGTGGGGCTACCGACACTGTTTTTCCTAATTATGTCCAGTGTGCTGATTTATCTGTACTCCCACTGATTGATGTGTATGTGACAAGCCGGCACTTCTATAGGAGTACGTTTTCACCCCTTCCCCCCAGGGATATTATCATCTCAGCTTCATTATATTCTGAGGTCCAATCTACTGTCAAAACGAGTGATCGAAGATGATCCAGCGACAGTTTGTATAGCGGTCCAACTTTTCGTTTTCGACGAGCTTCGTCTCATCGAGTTACTACGAGGGCTTCACGGCGAGACTCGTGATTGATGAGCATCCTGACTTCACGTCCCTCTCTACATGCGGCATCCATTCGTCCAGAGTTTGACCAAAAAGACGTCCCTGGATTCTAGCAGCGAGCTACGAGCGTTTTTCCCACGTCGTCTGGACTTTACAATAGTGTTTCTTCGGGAGTGCGCATCGCCACTGAGTTAACCTCGCCTCAGTGCGTGCGGCTCCCCCCGTCGTCTTTTGTTCTTCATCCATCAATCAACTTTCGTCCAGTGGCGTTGGTAGCAGCTCATCCTTCCCTGAACTGTTATTTTCTTTTCTTTTTGCCGGGTCACAATTTTTACCAAAGACAATTGATCCGTCGATAGGACTGAACTTTCTTTATATCATATTGGGTGCGATTTCCGCTTATCCGACAAGCCAGAACGACGACTGAACTCTCATCCCACTGTGAATCTTTCTGCCTGACAAACCGTCAGAGGAAGGACTTATTTTTTTTTTCTTCCACTGCAAATTAAATGATGGAGAACTTTTAAACCATGTAATGTATTGAAGCGTCACAACTCGACGATTCAATACATTAAGAACTTATATTTTTTTTTTTCCTTTTGGCTTTTTCATAATTTTATCGAATAAAATATTTTTTCTTTTCGTTCTGCATCTTTGTCTGTTCACTCTGCTAAATCCACGTGACACGCACCATCCTGCTAGAATAGAAAGCAATCACTGCACACATCTGCAGATGATGGGATCATGAAATTGTCAAAATATTTCTTGATAGACTGCAACATTTAATACACCAAGTAAGATACATGAGTTTCCTACTTCATATGATAACATGCACACCCACACGATTATTAAAGCAGCATATTGCATGATCTTTTGAGGTAATTCCTGTTGTACGCATTTTGTGTCTGTCTCCACACGCGTGGTCCTTGTCACCAAAAGACAAGAAGAATAAGCATTCGTCACTATATAGGATGTTATTCCAATCATTTTGTTCCCAAAAACTTTCCTTGCCCCAAGAAATTACAAGGTCTCGTCTTTGCTTCACAGTCATCAGGAATCTGATTTTGAGAACTGTGCACTGACAAGCAAATTGATGTATTCGATTATTTGCAAATCTCCTTGACAGGACGGTCCACACTTTTTCCACCCATGATTATATTTAACACTTTTGAAATTGTGTTTCTTCAGAATGTTCTTCAATTGCCTCTCACTAGCATTGCATTTTCATCCACATCTTCCGATTTCATATAAAAGTTGTGTCCTCCTTTTGCTACTTTAACGCCTTTGCCACCGTAGACTGTGAGCACTTCATGATTTTCGAACTTCTACCCTAATTTTTTCAGTTCCAGGTAAAGCAATAATTATTCTAGATACTGTAAATAGACGCATGTCTTACTGGACTCATTTGTGATTCACATTCCTGCAGTATGAGTCGCTCAATAGAGTTCAGTGAGTTCCAACGTGGTACTTAAACATAAGATGTCATCCAAACAGCAAATCTGTACGATAAATTTGTCAGTCTGCACAGGCCTCTTTCATTTAAATGGTGACAGGGAGTGAAGAAATGGACTATTGTGCACGAAGAGTACCGATATAAATCCCATTGAACACTTATGGGATGAAGAGCATCGGCTATGGGTCACTGCGCCCAATATGCGTGACTGAACTCATCAATGCTCTTTCGGAAAGAATGGAAGAAATTTCCTGAAACATTTACCCAAATATCATATAAGCTCTTCCTCAGAGAGTAGAGACCGTAAGAAAAACAAAGGAATAAATAAATAAATAAACTCAAAGGTACTGTAATAAAGCAATACTTGATTTTACTTGTGTAGCTGACGCGTTTCGAAGTCACTTCATCATCGGTGCTAATGAATAGTTGCAGCGCAAAAGTATTGTTGCAGTGCAAATTTACAGGTGTCAGGAAAAATTTGATCACATTGTGTAATTCAAAACACTTGTTTAGCAATGATTATAACAAAAGTTGTCGATAAACTTTGTGAAGTTCGTGAAGCTGCTTGTGTTATTATGAAAAATGGTCACGAATGATATACAGTCGTGAGATACCTAGCGATGTTCTGCACCTTAAGATAAACGCAAGTTTCCTCATACGTTTTGTTGAAATTGCATTTCCTAAAGGAGTAAACAGCTCGTGAAGTTTGGTTAAACTCCGCCCATAACGTAAACAAAAGCGCATGAAAAAAGTGTTCCATTAATAGGTTTCTGCGATCTACCTGTGCACTAATGTGTTGGCCCTAAACACAACCACTCTCACAGGGTATCTCTCGATCATTTATCTACTTGCACTTCTTTCCTAAATTGTGGACAAGTTCATTTCTGAGGTCTAGTAATTACGAATCTTCGACGTAAGCCTGGACCACGGCCTTCTAGAAAATGCCAGGCTTGAATATGGAAAATATAAAACATTGTAACGTCGTGCTGCTGGTGCTATTACAGAAGTAAATTCAACGTCAAAATCTTAGTGCTTCAACAATAACTTATTAACGTCATGGTCTGGTAGTTTTTAGAAGGCCGTGCCTGGACTCGGGCATACCTTCTATCGTACGGATGACATATCTTCAGCAATATTTTTCCATGCTCGTTCTTCATTTAGGCATAGTTAGGCGAGAGTCATTGGCAGTTGATGGGCACGGATGATCGTCCAATCCAGTCCCACCTATTGGAAAAAAGGTCTGGTGAACGTGCTGGCCAGCAAAGATATACAATAGTAGCTGATAAGCCGGCGTCGCCCGGGACTTTATTTATCCTCTTGTTGGATAACCTGATATCCATCTTCACCAGCAGGGAATATAACTGGATAGTTTAGACCCATCTTTCCTTGGAATTTCCCTTGCCCTTGATGTAGAAGCTCTTATACCCTCTAGACGAAGCTTCCGTTGTTCAGATATTGCTGACACTCGAATAGCTTTTTGTCTTTAAGCTGCAGAGTTTCTTTGAACAATACTCGTGATCTTCTTGTCTATCTTCTCTTCTCTATACATATAAAGCGCATTATTAATATGTATGTTTATTTTTCCGGTTTTAAAAGACAACTTGGAACTAACTTATAAAGTTGAAATTTTAAACACAGTTGTGTAATATTACCACAGTAATGAAAAAAATCCAAAACTGGAGCTAAGTCTCTCAAAAAGATAGAAATTAATAATCTATTATAGGAAATAGACATGATTTATATTTGCTTGCATGTGTGAACAATTAGCCCGTCGTATTTGCTTCAATAATGGGCTTGTCGTGTTTGTATGTTGCGTCGACAATGGTTGATGAAATTAATGCGTGCCGTAGCCGACGAAAAAAATAGGCTCCGGCACTGAAAAGTCACCTGGTCATCATAGTCCAAGCAACAATGTAACCATCATTGTTTCCAACAAACGAAAAAATACTGATTGCTAAAACCAAGATGGAAACAATGAAGATCAGGTGATTGTTGCTTCGACTAAGAAGATCAGGTGACTTTTCAGTTCAGGGCTACGATGCTTGCCTTAATGAATCACGTTTTAAGGGATATAGTTATAAAAAGTGATAAATAAATAAATAAACATCAATATAATTTCTTTTTTATTAAAATCTTTGCGGAGATGTAAGAAATTATGCTAAAACAAATAAGAGAATACAACTTCTTGGGCGTGCAGCTGCTCAAGCTTTTGCAGAAAAGGTGAAGATACTTTCCCTAATAAGCTAATAACTGGAGAAAATTTATTTTTCATGTGGTTTTTGTAATGTAGTAACTTCCTTTAGAGAAGTTATAAATAATGTTTATCTGAACATATCAGGAAATTATAAAGATCTCAACTGATTGTGTGGGAGGGCAATCCTTACTGCTAAAACTGATACTGTCCATATAAACAACCACATTCAGGAAATGATTCCACGGTTGTGTTGATGAGGCAGTAAACAGTTCCTCAACTCTCTCAATCCATCTCTGAAGTATTCTGTAGCACAGACAGAACTAATTCAATACTTATAGCCTTTCTTTGATATTTTAAAATGTTAAGGATGGAATAATGAATTTTCCTGGGAAAACTCAACTGGACACAAAATTCCATTGCGAGAATTTTAAGGAATTCCTTTTGTTTTTCCAAGTGAACTTATACTTTATTACGGATTTTTCATGTGTTCTTCAAATTCAAATCCAGATATTGCAAAATTTCATCAAACAAACGCTTCGAGCAACGCTGGGCATAGCAGGTTTATTAGGTTGGCTTATTAGAATGCTTTGGCGTCGACTATTGAGGTCATTTTGCACCTTTTGCACAACTTATATCTGTACGCAGCCCAGGACAAATACAAGCATCCATGCCCACGGCGGGATTCGAACCCACGACCAGGTAAACTCGAGAACTAGAAAGCCTACGCCCCTAGCCCTCTCGGCCACCTGGCCGGCCCGGGCATATCAGCTAGTCTTTCTATATATTTGTTTGCTTGTTTTTTATACAAATCTACAGTTTTATTCCGATCTTGATAAAATTTCGCATACATGACCTTCAAAGCATGAGGAAGGTCACTGTCTATCTCAGATTTCGAAAAAATAATAATTATTGATAAAAAATCGATATTCATGGTTATGGCAGGGCATATTAATGAGAAATAATTCATGACCAACAATGCAAGACAAATTTGTGCAATAATAGTTATCAACAATAATGTCAACACGCAATTCACAAACACTCTGCATGGACCAACAATATATATCTCATGACTAACAATGCAAGACAAAGTTTGTGCAATATAGAATTCAATGCATAGAATTCCTGTTATTCAGGCTTTTCTTAGAAAAGAGAATTCTTAGTACTTAACAATTTCTCTAAAATCTTAAAAATGATCAGTAACTGGAAATAATGAGTTAGCAGACTATTGAGAAAGAGTGAAAGACGATAGAGGAAGCACTCCTTTAGCTCCGTGCTGTATTGAGCAAATGGTAAGCAAGTAAATAGAAGAATCGGCGAATTTTTGCTTCAAGACATCGAAAGAAGAAAGGAAATTATTATTATTATTATTATTATTATTATTATTATTATTATTATTATTATTGAATAGCACCCAAAGTGGGTAAATAAAAAGAAATTAACACTTAAAACAAAGTAGTCTAAATGACTTTGTCAATAAAATAGATGTAGAGTTGACTTTTAAAATGACGACAAGACAATCTACAAACTTGAGCTGTACAGTCGAGGGGAAAGCGTCTAATCTCCAAAGGAAGTTCATTCCAAAGCAGTATAGCATTGAAAGGGAAATGTCTATCACGATATTTTGTCGTTAACTCGGGTATGTGGAATTTAGCATATCTGGTAGTACGAGTGCCAGTTGCTTCATTCAGCCATTGTCGGACAAACGCTATCGGATGATCCTTACATCGAAGCGCAGCAGACAACTCAGCCAATAAACCAACTTTTCTGATAATTTCAAGCGTAGGTAGACTATGTTTTAGACATATTGGACTTATAGCTTGATACTTCGTGAGATTGAAAGCCCTACGTATAACATCATTATAAGCAACGGTGATTCGGTGCAATTGGCACTTTCTGACACCTCCCCAGAAAACAACTCCGTACTCCAACAAAGGACAAATCACAGTTAAAATATAATATGACATGTCTTTACATGTTAGAAACTGTCTTAACCTCTTAATTAAATATAGTTAGCGATGAAGGCTAATGACTATACAATCGACATAAGCATGAAATTGTAATTTGGCATCAAAAATGATCCCAAGAATTTTAATTATATTTGCATTAAGATTGCCCTTAGAGACCACAAGAATAACAGTTTTGTCCTTATTTAAGGACAATCCACGATTAGCATACCACGACTGCAGGTAACTAATATCTTTCTCCAAGTTATGTAGAATTTGATCTAGTTCATGCGGATGAAACTGCGTGGATTAGAAATTATCATCGACATAACTATGGATACACAGATTAAATTGCAACAACATCAAGTGTACATCTAAAGTAAGATTTCGTGAGTAAAAAATTATTTAGACTAGAAGGCATCCTTAGAGAGGTCCATCCATTGTGAGCCTTTAAAAATTTTTTTAGCGGTAAATCAAATCCCGGTATATCACCTAGAATGGATTTTTTTCAGTGAAGAGGTAAATTCCTGTCTTTCGGATTTTTCTTAGAATGGATAGTCCCTTCGCTCTATATTGTAGTGATTGAGTTATTATTTAACCAATTTGGAGGTTTAATTTAGCTTTTTGAGATTGTTCTGTTTACCTACGAGCGTAATTATCCCGGGCAACGCCGGGTCCTCTGCTAGTCTTCTATATATATAAAAAAAGGATGTTTGATTGTTTGTGGGTTTGTTTGTGGGTTTGTTTGTTATACAAATCTACAATTTTATTCCGATCTTGATAAAATTTCGCATACATGACCTTCAAAGCATGAAGAAGGTCACTGTCTACCTCAGATTTCGAAAAAATTATAATTATTGATAAAAAAATCGATATTCGTGGTTATGGCAGGGCATATTGATGAGAAATATCTCATGAACAAGAATGCAAGCCAAAGTTTTTGCAACAATGGTATCAACATGCAATTCACAAACACTCTGCACGGACCAACAATGCAAATAAAAGTTTGTGCAACAATAGGTATCAACAATGGTGTCAACACGCAATTTACCAATAACAATGAGCACAAAATTATTCAAAGAATTATAACAATGAACATAAAATGATGATGCAATGACAGAACATTCGTTTCCAAGAATTATTAATAAAATAATGAACAGGAAATGAATATAATAGACGATATAGATAGGGCAGTCTGTCTCGATGAGGCAAAGGAGCTACACGTGTCTTCCTTCAGCTTCCTAACAAGCGTTCAGACGATTGGGAAAAGTGTGTGTGTGTGTGTGTGTTTGTGTGTGTGTGTGTCTGTATTTACCTACAAGCGTAATTATCCCGGGCAACGCCGGGTCTTCTGCTAGTCTTCTATCTATATAAAGAAGGATGTTTGTTTGTTTGTGGATTTGTTTGTGGATTTGTTTGTGGGTTTGTTTGTTTGTTTTTTATACAAATCTACAGTTTTATTCCGATCTTGATAAAATTTCGCATACATGACCTTCAAAGCATGAGGAAGGTCACTGTCTACCTCAGATTTCGAGAAAATAATAATTATTGATGAAAATTTGATATTCATGGTTATGGCAGGGAATATTAATGAGAAATATCTCATGACCAACAATGCAAGACAAACTTTTTACAACAATAGGTATCAACAATGGTATCAACACGCAATTCACAAACACTCTGAACGGATCAACAATATATATCTCATGACCAACAATGCAAATAAAAGTTTGTGCAACAATAGGTATCAACAATGGTGTCAACACGCAATGCACCAACACTATGCAAGGATCAACAATATATGTCTCATGATCAACAATGCAAGGCAAAGTTTGTGCAATATAGAATTCAATGCAAAGAATTCCTGTTATTCAGGCTGTTCTTAGAAAAGAGAGTTCTTAGTACTTAACAATTTCTTGAAAATCTTTAAAAATGATCAGTAAATGGAGATAATGGAGAGTTAGCAGACTATTGAGAAAGAGTAAAAAGACAACAGAGGAAGCACTCATTTAGCTCCGTGCTGTATTGAAGAAATGGTAATTAGAAGAATCGGCGACCTCTAGACTATACCTCCGTGCTGTTTGTGGGTTTGTGGGTGGGTTTGTTTGTGGGTTTGTTTGTTTCTTATACAAATCTACAGTTTTATTCCAATCTTGATGAAATTTTGCATACTTGACCTTCAAAGCATGAGGAAGGTCACGGTCTACCTCAGATTTCAAAAAATAATAATTATCGATAAAAAATTGATATTAATGGCAAGGTATATTAATGAGAAATATCTCATGATCAACAATGCAAGGCAAAGTTTGTGCAACAATAGGTATCAACAATGGCATAAACACGCAATTCACAAATACTCTGTACGGACCAACAATATATATCTCATGACCAACAATGAAATGCAAAGTTTGTGCAATATGGAATTCCTGTTATTCAGGCTTTTCTTAGAAAAGAGAATTCTTAATATTTAACAATTTCTTGAAAGTCTTTAAAATGATCAGTAACTGGAGATAATGGGGAGTTAGCAGATTATTGAGAAAGAGTGGAAAGACGACAGAGGAAGCAGCCCTTTAGCTCCGTGCTGTATTTGGCAAATGGGAAGCAAGTAAATAGAAGAATAGGCGACCGCTAGACTACACAAAGTGATGAACGGCCAAGTTTTGCTTCAAGACATCGAGAGAAGAAAGGGAATGGCAACAACATCAAGTGTATATCTAAAGTAAGATTACGTGAGTAAGAATTTATTTAGACTAGCAGTGGCATCCTTGGAGAGGTCCATCCATTGTAAGCTTTTAAAAAAAAAAATTTTTCGAATTTTCATTAAGAATTTTTACTGTATTAATTCTAAGCGTTTCCATGTGTTTGTTTTTAAGATATTTCAAAAGTTATTCCAAAAAGAAGTCCGAGCCACGCTGGGGTTTCATGTAGCTTACTTGGTAGCACAGGAGATCCAAACATTCCCTAAAAATACATTTTGGCTATATTCTGTGGGAATGTGTATATTTTTGAAACTGAGATGCTGATAATGCGATGACTGAACGTTCCTTTCCTGCATAAAGTGAAGATGCAGTGACAGAAAATTAATAAGGCAGCGTCTATTGATGAGGCATTGGAGTCACGCATGTCTCCGTTGAGCTCCCTATGAAACGTCCGGACGACTGGCAAAAATTTATGTGTCTAGAAAGGAAAGAGAAAGAACAAGTATTTTTCAGAGAAACTCTGCAACTAAAACAGAAAAAGCTCTACGGGCATTTGAAACATCTGAACAACGGGAGTTTCGAATAGAGCAACAGGGTATAAGAGCTTCTACGTCAAGGGCAAGAAAAACTTGAGTCTAAAGTATCTGGTGATGCTCCGCAGTGGTGAGGCAAGTGAAGAAGTTTTTATATAAAGTCCCGGTACATCACCTAGATTTCGTACTGTTTTTCATATTTTTCGTAGAATGGATAGTCCCTTTGCTCTGTGTTGTATTGATTGACTTATTATTTAAACAACTGAAGGGCTCGGGGCAATAAGGACGTAACCCACAGGAAGAAGTTCTTACTAAATGTAATAATTACTTCTTGTGAAATCCATTTACAGTATGTTTCACTAACAATTGCACAAGTAAACAGTAACCGCATTAAAGCAAAACATCAACCAAAGAGATCTACAGATTTTTAAAAGATATAACATCACTTTTCTCGAGAAATTCCTCCTGTGGGTTATGTCCTTATTGCCCCGACCCCTTCAATTGGGAGTTATAATTTAATTTTTTGAGATTCTTCTTTTTACCTACAAGTGTAATTATCCCGGGTAGTTAATAATAAATAATAAATGCCATCAAACAATGCTGATACAAACAATGTATACGTAACCTTGGCAACATAGCGATGACACTTAGCCGATTATAATATAGATTCAGGGAGAAACGTGCTGTAGAGTATGTTGAGTTACACGAGCTGCATGTGGACGGGCGTTGTCTTGCTGGATTAGCACGTTTCCTATGCTGTTCAAAAAAGTGGATTTCCAAGGCAACTGAAACTAAACAAGTTTTT
This sequence comes from Rhysida immarginata, assembly GCA_023313115.1. Lineage (NCBI taxonomy): Eukaryota > Metazoa > Arthropoda > Chilopoda > Scolopendromorpha > Scolopendridae > Rhysida > Rhysida immarginata. The sequence continues at coordinate 1,737,986 of JAHWFO010115002.1, forward strand.
GCCAAATTATCACTAATATGTTGCCTTGCTGGATTATCACTAATATGTTTGGTATCATTTTGTAGGTAATTTATTCTAGTTTCCGAAATTCATAATGGTTTTTGTGTGCAATGTCTGAATGTAGTTTAATTATTTACGAAATAAGGAACAATGATGATATCATATTGAACTTGCCTATTTTAAAACTAATAAATGATTATGAATATAATTAATATATATATATATATATATATATATATCCTTTTTTTAGTTAATTTATTAAATTAAACTGTTAGGAAGTACAATGCTGCATAGGTTATTAAAAAGGTCCTTATATACAGTAAGCAAAAAAATTATTGGCACGATGTGAAACAACAACTTAAACCATTTATTACACAAAGTATAAGCGACAGTCACCCTGCATAAATTAACATCGCGTACCTTAGGATGTGCATTCTAATAATAACTAATAATTTTTGTTTATTATAAATTACAATTAGAGAAATAAAAGGAGAACACCATCCGAATTTGCGCAAAAAATTGTTGGCACACTCAACACTATGAGGAGAACGATTTAACAAAACGAAACAAAATAATTTTCAATGCACCATTTTATTATTTTGTAGGTCCTCCTTTTTAATTAATAACTTCTATTCAACGATTTTGCATGCTTGCAACTAGTTTATCGCACACTCTAGGCTCAATAGCATCCCACGTATCTTGCAGCATCCGTTTCATTTCATCCTTGTTCTTTGGACGTCTACTCGCAAGCCTTCTCTCTACCTCTACCCATAGATGCTTTATGGGATTCAAATCTGGAGATTGTTAACACCAATCAAACATGATGATATCTTCGGACTTGAAGTAGTCTTTGACAATTTTAGCCGTGTGTTTTGGGTCATTATCTTGCTGGAACACAAAATTATTCGCAAGACCCAACTTTTCGGCAGAAGAGTGTAGATTTTCACGCAAAATGTCCAGGTATTGTTCTTTTGTCATGATTTCCAACACCTTTACTTGTCATACACCCCCAACACCATCACAGACGCTCCTCCATGTTTGATGGTTGGTCTGATGCAACTGGGATTGAGCGCTTCCTTTTTTTTCCTCCATAATTTTTTGACCACATCATGGCCAAATAAGTTAAATTGGCTCTCGTCAGACCATATTATGTGATCCCAAAAACGTTTCGGGCTATCTCGATATTTTTTGGCCCATGTCATTCTCTTCTTCATGTTCCGTTTGTTTATCCATGGCTTCTTGCGCGCAACTCTGCCATTGTAGCCAGCTTCGTGCAATCGATTTCGTACCGTTTGGGGTGTAACTGTGATGTCCTCTTCATTTTGAAGTTCTCCCGCTGTTTTTGTTGCGCTGATAAACGCATCTTGTTTCACCTTCTTGACGATGACTTTATCCTAATAATGGGATGTCTTCCTTTTCCGACCTCTTCCTGGCAAATTTTTCACTTGCCCTGTATTTTTGTATTTATCAACAATGTTCCGTACAGTGGATTTTGAAATTCCCACTGCTTCTCCAATTTTTCCCAATGTTAAGCCATTTTCGTGATGGTTTATGACACATTCTCGGATATCGGAAGACCACTCGCGTCTTTTCGGAGACATGGCAAATAAAATATAGATGATTTACCTCTTTATTTAATAAATTTAATGCAAATAGGCAGGCGATCTCATTATATTTAGGTGTTGTGAGGGTAGAAGTATTGAGTGTGCCAACAATTTTTTTGGCAAAATCGGGTGGTGTTCTCCTTTTAATTTTTTTTTTCTAATTGTAATTTATAATAAAGAAAAATTATTAGTTATTATTAGAATGCACATTCTAAGGTACGTGATGTTAATTTATGCAGGCTGATGGTCGCTTGTACTTTGTGTAATAAATGGTTTAAGTTGTAGTTTCACATCGTGCCAATAATTTTTTTGCTCACTGTATATATTTAATTTCAGAACCACATATTTACAATTAATCTTATTAGAGCAATCATTTGTGTGTATATTTAAATTTTTTTAATTTTAAAATTGATTAAAATTAATGTAACAGAGAGGACAGCTCAACTGTAGTAGAAGGGACAATTATCAAATGTACCCTCTGTTACTACCATGATCAGTAGATAGAAATTTTCTATATATGATATAAATTTTCTATTTATGATATAAATTTTCTACAGTAGGTCTACTGATCAAGGTTATTACCTATCTGAGGAATTTTTAGAATGTGAGCTTCTTGGAATACTGCACCTGGGCAGCTTAACATGTTTTTCCTGAATTAACAATTGTTTGAGCTCCACCCTCTCACTTCCATCAACATGGGGAAAACTGCAGCTGAAAGAATTAGGGAATGAGAGCTAAAATGTCACATGAAAAAAAAAATTTTAAGAAGAAGGACAGAGAACACAAGAAAAATTATATGACAACAGAACCGTTTGCAGAAAGCAATTGACAGAGAAATTGATAAATTGAATAAATGAAGACAGCGTGCAGCAAAAAGAGCTTTGGCTATGACCTCCAACAAAGTACTTGAAAATCTGGATGGAAGTTCGCCCTACCAAACTCCCCAGAACTTTAGCAAAGCTGTAAGCAAAGTGAAACGTGCTTTACCTAAATCCCCAAGAAAACGTGGAGCGGTGTTACGTAAACTTTGCGAATCATCTAGTTTGTTACCGACGCTTTCAGCGATGGGCCATCGTCCCAATTTAAGCATAAATACACGCACTATATTACTTTTGCCCCCCACTAAAGTCAACCGGCATTTCTTCGCATTGAGCCATGGGAAGAGCGCACTGGATGGGGTAAGAGGTATTGTGAAGAGGGTCGTGTACAGAGGCATCATGGCTGAAAAATGGATGCCTCCACCAAATGATGCAAAATCATTTGCCGAAAGTGCCAATTCAAATTGTGGAAGTTATCAACAAATGAAGTCATCGAAAAGGACATTGCAACATTTGATGAAGGAGTTTCAAACATAAAAGGAATTCCACACCTACGTCGGAGTCACTTTGTGTGTTCTTCCTTAATTCTTATGCATGTGCGTCTACTGAAGAAGGAGTTCCATTTTCTTTCAAAGATGTCTCAACTAACTGTGTTGAAGTTGCAGAATATTATCAAAGCCCAACCTCATCTAGTGATGTCACCGTTGGAAACTTTGTGATTGTTCAAGTCCAAGGAAGAAAAATAAATGTCAAATACCCTGGACAAATAACAGAAATTGATGAATTTTCGGTTGACTGATCAGATATTTTAGAAATATTACCTACTCCGACTTTAAACAACAGAAATGTTGTGTTGGAACATGAAATTTTACTGTAGTGGTTGTTTGTATTTGCGAGGGTCCATTTAAGCATGTAAAATTTATACCATGTCCCCTCTGTTACAATTGATGTCCCCTCTGTTACGCCAATTATTTTGTATTTAAATGGTATAAATGGTATAAAAAAAAAATCCTGTCCAAGGCCCGAATGGCCACATGGCTGACGAGAAGGGTCCTTGGAAGGACAAAGTAAAACAAAATAGTAACTAGTAAATACAAATAAATAATAAAAAGCTATATAGAAAATAACTAAACAGAATAATCCAAAAGGTTAACGAGGGTTAGTAAATGTGTTAATCGATAGAAGATAGGTTTTCAAAAGGCGTTTGAACATATGACAGGAGGGGGAAGACCGAATGGCTTCAGGTAAATCAGACCACCATTTAATTCCTGCGTAAGAAACACTGCGTTGTTTATAATTACTTTTAGCAAGGGGAAGGCGAATAGAATTAGCTGACCGAGTAGTATAAGAATGGTAGTGATATTGATAAGTAATTATTAAAGGAGTAGCTAGTGATAGATGGGAATTTACGAGTTTATAAATGAACAAACAAAGTTGAGAAATGTAAATTTGGAAAATGGTTAAAATGCCAAGTGATTTGAAGTGGTGCGAAACAGATGTAGGTTTACGAACATTCAAGAGGCATCTCAAGAACCACTTTTGGAGTCGATATAGACGAGAAAGACTAAAGTTTGAAGCGGAACCTCAGAATTGAATACCATAGCATAAAGCAGAGTGGATCAGAGAGTAGTATAGAAGGATTAAGATATCAGAAGGGAGATAATATAAACGCGGGATCACGCCTTGTTTTCTATTAAGAACAGACAGTAGATAATTAACATGCGAGTCCCAGGACAGATCACGCGATATGAAGAGACCTAAATATTTGAAGGAGTCGGTACCTGAAATAGGAGAGTTGTTGTAAACTATATTAAGATCCAAAGGGACATTATGTTTATTTCGCTGATAGAATAGCATGTACTTAGTTTTATCAAGATTTAAAACTAAGGCATTAGCAGAATTCCAAGAGCTCAAGACTGATAAAGACTGATTAATAGCCAGGACAAGATTAGAAATATTAGAGTCAGAAAACAAAAGAGTGGTATCATCAGCATATAAAATTAAAGAAATCGGAGATAGAGTATATGTAAGGTCGTTAATAAAAAGATTACATAACAACGGAGAAAGAATAGAACCTTGAGGAACCCCAACATTACGGATTAGTGTGGGTGAAAGGAATTCATGAATAGATAGATAATAACTACGATCTGTAAGAAACTCAGTTAACCAAAACAACGGGGGACCATACAAATTAAAAAAAGAAAAAAGTTTAAAAATTAAAAGTTGGAGAGGGATTGAATCAAAGGCTTTAGAGTAATCTAAGAACAGAGAAACAACAAACTTATTATCAGAGAGATCATTAGTAATAAACTCAAGTAACTCGTAGCATGCTGTATCGGTACTGCGTTTCGGTGTAAATCCATGCTGTAAAGGAGACAAAAGATTATTGTTATGTATATAATTTGAAAGACGAAGGAAAAACAGCTAAAATATTTAAAATTTAAAATATTAAACATTTAAAATATGTTTTTAAAATTATTAATTAAATGATTTTAAAAAACAAAAAAATGTTATAGTACTCATGTTACCTTGCAATATGTAGATATATACAGGGTGATTCAAATCGTATGTAAAACAATTTAAGGGGGTATTACAACACCTCCTAGAAAGAAAGCCTATGCACTGAAAATTCATACATTGTTACATGATCATAAGAAGTCATAATTTAGGGCTTATTATTGGTGGAAATATGATTAACAATGCCTTTTTATGATGATGTAACAATGTATGAATTTTCAGTGCACAGGCTTTCTTTTTAGGAGGTGTTGGGTATTATAGAGGTCATGGTAAATATAAAAAGTCATATGAACGTGGGTCCGAATTTGAACGATAACTGAGACATGAACAGAAATAAAAATGCCGCCACCAAGATCAACAAGTTGATAACTCAGGTTCTGTAAAGCCTAGATTAATGAAATTTGGAGGAATAACAGGGTACAT
>JAHWFO010115002.1:1743357-1822193 GCA_023313115.1 Rhysida immarginata
GTATACATAGTCTCATGTACCCTGTTATTCCTCCAAATTTCATTAATTTCAAAGAACGAGAGAGGAAGCAAAAAACCGTCAAATTTGAAGTAATACCATGCATATATAACTTGTGTAAATACAAAAAATTAGTTAAAGCATCGTTATCCAACGACAAAAGGGTTTTAGCATCAAAATGTTACGAACAGTAGCGGCTCGTGACTATAAATGGAGAGACACAAATACAAAATTTCAGGTTCTTAGACCTTTTCGTATAAAAGTTACAGCTTGATTTGTATTTGGAGCCTCGCGGCCCCTGCCGAGGCCTCAGAGGACTATATCAATTTTAGTGTGTAATAGCTAAAATTTTAAGCAACACATTATAAATATAAAACATTTCAGGTTTCTGGACTTCCGGTTTTAAATTTATGGCTTGATTTGAGATTGAGACCGCAAGGTCCCTGCCAAGAGACTTTTTTTTAAATATAAATTAGCTAAATTTTTAAATACCACACTATGATTAAACAAAATTTCAGAACCGTAGGCCTTTCCGTTCACATTTTATAGCTTTAGTTGTATTTGAGGTCGCCAGGGGCCCCTAGGTCTATACCAGTCTCCTTGTATATTGTCTATAATTTTTAAGTAACGCACTGTAAAAATATAAAACTTCAAGTTCTTAGGCCTTTTTATTATTCAAATGTTAGAACTTATTTGTGATTTGGGCTTCAAGGTCCCTGTGGAGACCTAAGAGCCTTATATGGGACATTCAAGAAATACGTCACGCTCTTAGATCTCCACAGGGGCTTTTAGTATTTTTAGTTGGCTATGCTTTACATAAGTGTGACGTCACAATACACACCTTCAAAAATTCAATTTCTTTCATTTGAAATTACTTTTTTTATTATCTCACATTATTCTATTTTATTATTTTCCTTTCGAATGGAAAATGAGATATCTTTCTGACCCTATTGTGAAGCTATCGTTAGAAAGCTCATTGTTGTTCTCCACAACAGAAGTTTGTTCCTTCAAGAAAGCTCCCTAATATTTATAATGTCCCAGGCAAAAACTTTGGAATGGAGCAATTAAAAAGGGCGGAAACCATTAACCCACAAAGAGAATTGAAATGCCGAATACGTATTTCGGCTACTAAGTTGCCATCTTCAGTGTTGAAAGACAAAAGTCAACTCAAGTTCAAAGTAAAAGTTGACTTTTGTCTCTCATCGCTGAAGATGGCTATTTAGTAGCCGAAATATGTATCCGGTATTTCAATTCTCTCTATGAATTAGAGGTTCACCCCTGTTCGGCCAGCCTAAGGCGTGGATTCCATATGCGTAAAAACAACGGCAGAAACCACAAGGCTGAAAATGTTCTGACATCACTTCCTGCACTCTTCTTTATGCCCGACAGAAAATTCTCTTATCTTTGTAGGCTATGACTCAATCCAACTCGTATAAAAAATCACTTGGTCTTCACACACTTTTCTCCCTTTTGGTTTTTCAGATAAATTTAAGATAAGCCAACCCGTAAGAACAGCAGCTAAGATACAGCGGGGCTTGATGGCTATTTGCGCACTGACTTACAGGAGTAGTATGCAGAAAGAGTCAATGAAGACCAAATTGACCAAGTATCCGGAGATCTGTGGCACAATCCTGCACAATCAAACCATGTTTTGCCCATTATCACTGCACAGAGCACATCATTTTTCTCACTTCTGATAGAAACTGATGTACAGGGTGTTGCAGATAAGTACAGGGCAGTATAACGGGAAGCCTATCCGCTCGATTGCAGGGGCCGGCTCTACATCAAATGATAATTGGGTAATTTTATCAAAAACATGACAGTTTTGACGTTCACCCCACCCCCCTCCCCGACTGTGGAAACTGCTGGTTGCACCTTCATCTCCCTCCATTCTGCCAATCGACCGAGCCGGCCCCTGCAATCGAGCGGGTAGGCTTCCCGTAATACTACCCTGTAGATATCTGCAACACCCTGTACAGTAATTCTGTTATCTCGTAGAATAGGCACCTGGCTCCACTCAGTTTAGTTGAATATTGGTAAATTTTAGAATAATCAAATTCAGGATTTTTTTGGCAAATTTGACTAATTGTGTAGTATGTAATTATTGAAAATGCAAAATGCAGAATGCTACCATAAAATCAATGTATGGTTCTCCACTTGATTTGCAATGATTAAAAATCTTTCCCGAAGTATGTTAAGCATCATGAATAGACACACATTGGCTTTTATTCATATACAGGGTGTCAAATAAGTTCGTGACTTCAGCAGTGGAGGACACGCATCGAAATGTGTTTTCAAAACAACGGTGCTCACGTAGAGCATATTATATAAACCAATATGGTTTTCATAAAAAATGTTTATTTTTCCTATGTATGAAAACTTATGGGACCCCCTGTTGATTAACTATCTGTTCCATCTGATTATTTACAGTATGGTGATAAAAATTGTATGATTTTACGTTCCATTACATGGGATGCTACATTTTTTTAAAAAACAAAAAATGCCTTTGCTATCTGTGGCTTATCTTATTAATAAAATGCTAAATCCTCCTGCTCCGTGCCCATTTCCATAGTGACGCGCAACAATACAAGTTTCATTGTTTCCAACAAATGAAAAAACACTGATTGTTAAAATCCAAAAATCGCAGCCGACGAAAAAGACTATTAAAAAATCTTATATTTTTCGTAGGCTACGGTTCAAAAATATATTGTCGTCATAGATTTAACTATATACATCTATTGACATTTAAGAATAGCACATTAAAATAAATAAATCAAATTAAATCCTACGTAAGTAATTTTAAATTCATTATATGCATTCTTATTTTTTAATTTAAAAAAAATAATAACATTTAAATAAAACATTTTGAAATTGAATAACAATTCAGATCACAAGTAGGTGAATTATTTCTTTATATAGTAATAATTTTTCAGTTGTACAAATTAATAAAAAGGAAAACTTCTTAAATTCGAAAAATAAAATATCAAATCGAAAAAAATCAAAAGCAAATAACATTCTTTTCTTATTTTTTCAATATTCATTATATGTGTATAAATAATTGTTTTAGTTTTGAAATATAGTGGTCGTGCCCCCCAGAAACGGTCTGCTGAGAAATAGAGCAATGAGGGAGGTTAAAAAAAAAAAAAAGCCCGACGAGCCATTTTCACTGAAGAGCAAAGTTTATACTCGTATCTAATAGTTGTAAATGTGTTTTTGTGCTAGGTTATAACTGTCTAATTGGCAGTAATGATTTTGTCCCATTGTAACAGGACACATTATGTTAGTATCACTCTCATGTTGACAGTGACTTTTTTTAGTATTAGCAGTACTGTCAATTATCGCAATCCTGCCAATTATCACAATCCTGTCACAGATGAATTTTTTTAAGAATAAAACCGAACTTGCAGTTTCCAGTATTGCAGTAACCTTCGTACGCAGGGCTTTCGAATAAAATCAAAAGCAATAGCATTATTTATTGGATGCTCGGATCGGTGCAGCAAACTGTGTCTGACGCGAACTGTGGTGATCCGTTGTAAAAAACTTGAGCTAGGAAAGAAACCCAAGCTGTCTGTTTTCAAATCTTTGTCCCCATTCCCTTCTATGGTCACGAGTCTTGGATAATGACGGAAATAGTGCCGAAATGCGATTCTGAGAGGTGGGACAGGCGTTCCCTACTAGATAGTGTTCAGCATCACAATAAGGCAGTCTTTAGGTGCTGAACCGCTACTTCTTCGCATTGAGAGACCTCAGGTGCATTGGTTTGGCCACATGTGCGGATGTCGCCAAACCGTCTTCCTAGGTAGTTGCTATTTTCCAAGTCGGTGGTTGGATTTAAGTCACGTGGCAGCGGGCTGGGTGGGGGTAGGGGGGGGGAACATGAACTTGGTCGCAAGCGCATGAGAAAAAAAATTCATGGGGTCGCGGAAAGAAGAGGAGAAGTATGTCCCATAAGAGACTAAGAGTCGGCCTAGAACTATGTGGCTAGATTACATTGATCATCTGGGTTCGAGTCGCTTGGTTATTACCATTGAGGACATGAACCTGATGACGGAAATCTCGAGCGCTACCCCGCGACCTTAACGAATAAGCAGGTTTGAAAACTAAGCAAACATTTTTATTTATTATCACAGTCCTATCACAGGCGAAATTTTATAATTAAAATGGAATTTACAGATTCGCCTGTTGTGGTACCGACATATGACGGGCTTTGTTTGTTTGTGGGTTTGTTTCTTATACAAATCTACAGTTTTATTCCGATCTTAATGTAATTTTGCATACTTGACCTTCAAAGCATGTGAGTAGAAAGGAGAGTGTGAGTCCTCTCTGTTTTACCTTACTTTCATCCATTCCTTATCACTGTAATTAAAACTCAGTCTTGTCAAGCCTCTTTAGCTAAATCAAACTTTCGCCTCTTTGATCATGTTTAAAAAAGTAAAGATCCTTTTAATACTAGTTATATCAATAAAAAATTCTGACCATTCTGAGTTTCACAATAATGTTTATTTTAATTATTATACGTAACAATCAAAACAGTGACTATTTTCAAATTGTTTGCAACCGCCAATCAGTTAAATGGACAGGATAATAATGCTTTCTTATTAGGGGCTTTAGCTAAAAGCTACCGGTACTTATAAGAATGCACGTTTGCATGATTGACTTAAAACCGGATTAACTTTTTCAATTCTATTTTCGACAATATCATTATCAAGGTCTTATTTCGGCTATACCATCTTTTCAGGCTTTTTTGTGGACCCCTTTAAGTCGATTGCACGTGCTCTAAGAGAGACCTTAAAAATACCAAGATAATGGCATGTCGTGTAAAAATCGATTCAACAATGTGAGGAGTCAACAATGAAGAAATTGTTAACATGAGCACGTGCATGTGATGATCCCGTTGTCGAGGCTCAATTTCTCATAATACATTAATAATTGTACTTCTACATCATGATTAAAGCTGCTTCTTAGAATGTTTGCAATATTTTTTTTGGATAGTTAATTCCGATTTCAAAAATCGTAATTGTTAACACCTAAGCAAAAACCTGAAATTTCGTATAAGTCCATGAGACTTTTCAAATTTTAGCTGATTTACACGTAAATAACAATAAAAATCTTACTTCAAACAATTGTTTATTGTGTTCGTAAGTAATCAAAGATTATTTATTTGTAGGAAGGGGGGGGGGGTTAATTTATATGTGTGACGTCTTAAAAGGGGGAGGGGGTAAGGAAAAATGAGACACAGTGTGACATGGGGGGGGACGGCGGGGGGGGGGGGGGGGTTGAAAATGCCAAAAACAGCATGACGTATTTCTTGAACGACCCCATACCAGTTTTTCGTGTACATTAGCTAAATGTTTTAGTAGACTACTATAAGTATACAAATTTTCAGATTTCTAAGCCTTTTCGTTCAAACATTATAGCTCTGTTTGTGTTTAGGACTTCTGCCAGAGCCCCAGGGGACTATATAAGTTTTAGTGTATACGAATTGTGCCAATTGTGCCAATAAGATTGGCAGTTTAAGTGTGTTTCAGTGTACTAAAATTTTATGTAACACACCATAAATATGCAAGAATTCAAAAGTTATAGCTTGGTTTGCCCTGTCGAGACTCAAGAGCCTTACCAGTTTTTAGTGTATATTAACTAAAATTTTAAGTAATTTTCTATAAGTAAACAAAATTTCATATTTCTAGACTGTTTCGTTTAAAAGTTGTAGCTTTGCTTGTGTTTGAGGCCTTTGTGGCTCTGCTGGGGCCTATATTACTTTTTTTTGTATATTTGCAATGCTTTTTTAGTACCATACTATGAATATACAAAATTTCAGGTTTCTAGACCTTTCCGTTCAAAAGTTATAACTTGATTTGTATTTGAGGCCTCGGGGTCTTCTGGCGGGCCTCATAGACCTATATCACATTTCTTGTATATTTGCTATATTTTTTTAGTACACACTATAAATATGCAAAATTTCAGGTTCCTAGGTCGTTCCGTTCAAATGTAATAGCTTCAATTGTATAGGGGGCCTCGGGACCTCCGGCGGGGCCCTAGAGGCTTATTTCACTTTTCTTGTATATTGGTTTTATTTTTTTTAGAACCGCACTACAAATTTACGAGATTCCAGAATTTTTGCCCTCTCTGTTTAAAAAAGGAACCATGAAATTCATACAAGTGCCTCCGGGCCACCCTAGAGGATTCGCTATATTTTTTGCTCCGTCCTCTGTATAGGGCCTACGTGTGTAGAAAATTTCAAGCCTCTAGGTCTATCCTTTCAAAAGTTATGGCATCAAAATATTACGAGCAGTAGCGGGAGGATTCGCTATACTTTAAATAGAGTTCTTTAAATTCTGACGCAAACAGTCAAACTCTGACATCACAAATTTCTCAAACGCAATCAAAACTCCATAGACATGAAAGGAAGTCAGTTGGGGAAATCACAAAAACACATGGTTTGGTCCACCCTAGAGGATTCGCTATATTTATCGCTCCGTCCTCTGTATAGGGCTTACGTGTGTAGAAAATTTCAAGCCTCCAGGTAAATCCTTTCAAAAGTTATGGCGTGTGACATACATGTTACATACATCTGTACCGTCATCTAAAACCCTATTAGATGATGCTAAAACCCTAAAAAGTAACAGTGGATTATATATCAAAATGTTCAAGTGTGTTTTTTAATTTGTGAGTAATATAATTCTTGTTTTTTCAAGCAAGTGGTACTGTATAGGGTGGCCCATAAATAAGTTCTAGTTGTTGACCGCCTACAACCTTTGAACGGAGCAAGGTATATTAAATCCGTAAAGTGAAGAGAATAGCTCGTTATTTCCAGTAAGGCCTCGACTTATTACCCTTTAGATGTCCGCGCATCTCTGAATGAAAGTCCCTGAAAAGTGGAGTGGGCGCCTGGAGTGGCCCCAAACCTGATGCCCCCCGCCCCCCCCCCGATTTTTTCTTGTGGGTCTATCTCAAAGAGAAAGCCTACGCCCACCCCATTGACGACTTCGAAGAACTGAAGGAACTTACAACCCAAGAATTTAACGCCAATTCTATTGACTTCTGTCGTAAAGCGTGTGCAAACGTGGCTTCGCGCCTCCAAACAGTAATCGATCTCGATGGAGCACAGATTGATATTGAACTGGAAAACCGCACATAGAGAAACATTTTATTGTGTTTATGTTTAACATATAAATTGTTTCCTACAATGGAGTTATTGGCTGTCAAATACCTGAACTTATTCATGGGCCACCCTGTAGAACTCTACTGTCACAGCGATAGGGAGCAGAAAGAAAGGAACAGCTTCACGTGGTATTGGAGAAGAAAAAGAAACAAACTTTCTCCGCATTCGATCCCTCATCCCGTCTTTCTATAGTTTGCTCCGATAAAACAAGATATGAAGAAAGAATTGTTTTTAATAGTCGGCAGGTAACAAAAGAAATTTCGAGAAAAGAAATTTCGCCAGAGTACGACATACACACACAAAAAAAAAATCCTACCGAAAACGTCGTACGTAGAGAGCTATTCCACCGCTCCATCCTCAGGAAATGAGAAATTCCGTTCACGCCGAGAGAAAATTGACGTTTCAAAATTTTTAAAAATTCATGAATAACGTTCTACTCAAAAAAGAGAAGGTATTTTGCCGATTAATTATGATTAATTATCCTTTCCGATTAAATAATAATCGAAATCGTATGCCGGTAAGTAAAAACGATAACTTCAGACATATATCAGGTCGTTGCATATCAAATGTCGGATTGCAGAGGTTATCTTTAATGGTCTTCTAGAAAGGACACCTTCCCACGTGGCAATCGAAATAACCCCAACTACAATCCAAACATTGTTGCCAACGATTTGGCAGCTTCTCGGGCCCTCTCCGATAGAATCCATCCTCAATGAACTCTCGGAAAGCGTTTTCGACGTCTGCTTGGGTTAGGAATGTTTTCCTCCAGAGAAAATTGTCCAGGCTCTGGAAAAGATGGTAGTCGGTAGGGGAGAGGTCCAGAGAGTACGGGGGGGGGGTGGAAGCACCTCGTAGCCCAGAACCTGTAGCGCCTGCACGGTCGTTCGTGCAACGTGCGGACGTGCGTTGTCATGCAGCAGAAGGACAGTAGGTCGCAGCGGTGATCGTCTTCCCCTGCTGCAGGAAGCTGTAATGCACTACATCACGGATGCTCCACCAAACTGTAACCATGTACTTCCTGGGGTGCAACGGGGGTTTAGGGAACTGTCGCGGGGGTTCATCAGCATTCAGCCACTGTGCTGACCGTTTCCTATTGTCATATAGGAGCCACTTCTCGTCGCAGGTGACAATGCGATCAAGAATCCCCCTTTCTTCATGGCGCAAAAGCAATTGCGTGCACACCTTCAACCGACGCTCTTTTTGGTTTTCCGTAAGTTCAGGTGGGACCCATTTGTCCTGCTTTTTCACCTTGCCGAAGGGCCTAAGGTGTCTACTGACAGTCGACGCTGATACAGCATGATCACCTGTAAGGTCCCGAACATTTTTGACGGGTCCTCTTCCACAGATCGCTTCAGATCATCGTCATTTAACACGTTGGGCGGTCTGCCGCGTGGCTCACTTGCCAGGTCCGTCACTCCCGCCCGAAATTTTCGGAACCAACGTTGGACAGTAGGTTCGTTTATGGTGCCTACACCGAATACCTTATTGATGTTTCGAGAGGCGTTGGATGTGATTCAACCTGAACTCGTAATGCATTATCCACGTAAATCGTATGAAGTCATGACTATCTTCGCTTGGGTTCAAACGCTATTAAATATCATCGCAGACATGCAAATTTCAGGCAGCTGGTCGTTGATAGGTTTATCTCTGGGAATGTACCACTTTGTTATGGGTACTTGCTACTAAACGTGGAAACCGTGCTGAAGCACGGAACCCACTTCGAAACAGGGTTGCCAGGTTGGGCGATTTATCGCAAATTGGGCTACTTTTTTGTTCAAATTGCGACTAAAATTTCAAATTTGCGATTGCGACTAAATTGGGCTACTAAAATTTCAAATTTGCGTTTTTTGGGCGATTTGTTTTGTGCGAATTTTGTCACGATTTTTCGGCGAAATTATTGTCAAATAACAAAAAAAACTGGTTTTAGACAATTTTTAAAACGAGGACGAGACGAGAAGACCAATGGAAGACCAGAGGCGTGTGCATTGTGTGCAGAAATTCTACAACGATTTCCTAGTAATTTTGTGATGTATGAAAACGTAAAAAATCTTTCTCCTGCACTCATTCTCAGTCAATGCAGAAAACCATTTTGTGAATTGCCACTAAAACTGATCAACATGGAAGGTTTAGAAATTAGCGTGATTGAATCTCAGTGGCGATCAATAATTACTAAAGATTGGACCTTATATTTTAGTGAAAATGTGCCAAATGACTGTCAGCAATTTTGGACTGAATTGTACCATTACAAAAATGCTGGAAGTTCATTTTTGCACTAAGAGTTCTCACTCTTCCTATCAGCAATGCATCCGTCGAAAGAGTCTTTTCCATCATGAATAACGTCAAAACTCCTCTCCGAAATAGAATGGAGTTACCTTTGTTAGACGCAGTCATTAGAATAAGAACACAACTTCATAGTGAAAACAAATGTTGCAATTCTTTCATCCCAACTAATGAAATGTTAACAAGATTTAACAATTCAATTTATAGCGATGTCTTTTAATCTTTGATTTTGATTTGTATTTTTTTGAAGAATAAAAGTTTGTAATTTACGAATATTTTTATTGTATGGTTTATTTGTATTTTCATAATGTTCAGTAATAGTTGGAAGCTTACATCATAGACATAATGTAGATTTGCGGAATTCCCACTTTCTGGAAAGTCAGGGAAATGAAACATGGTCAGGGAAAGTCAGGGAAAAGGGCTATTTTCATGCATTGGGCGATTTTGGGCTACTAAAGTTCCCCAATTGGGCGACCGAATAGTGCTTGGACCTGGCAACCCTGCTTCGAAATCCGACATTTGATATGCAACGACCTGATAGTTAATAAGTATGACTTTCTCTACATCTCTACTTCTTAAGACCTAACGCATATTAATCGCATAGAGAAAGAATCTATTGGCGACGGAACCGAGACGAAATGGAAGTGTATACATCAGACACACGAACTGTTAATTCTCCGGATTCAGCTAAAATTACAGCGAGTTCCTGACCAACCTTTACTACACGAGATATTAGCATTAGCAACGTAACCGCGAAGGCCTTCCGCCAAAGTTCGCTAGGCGCGTTAAGCTACGGGACTATCAATGTAAAAAGTCGTAGGTGGATTGCTTCAAATTCTGTTCGAAATATTTAAGAATTAATCGTGTTTCGTTAAGTGCTCTTGTGGTTTCTGAATTATTAGATTTAAAACGTTATTCAGGTAACCAGCCTACTGCAACGCCACGAGTGACGCTTTGGGCCTCTGATTCGGATCTCGCACACACTCGTTAATTCATCATCATTCCGCCGAAATCCATCCCAAGAGACTGCCAAGACTGAATGTTATTTTTAAGTTTAAATATCTCATTACTTCATTGCAATTTATATAAATTTACGATTGATAGAACTCGCGGTGAAGTGCTTTGTATTTTTCTTTATCAACTTATAATAAATTTTAAGTTAAAAGCTGTAAAGGGCCTTCTTGCTCATTTTTGCGTACACTTATATGAAGCACGTAACATCTACTATTCCGCTGTTCTATCTGAAAACGTTGAAATAAAAATATGCTATCTTATGCATAATAAGATCGGTTTTCGCATTTCGACTTTTTAAACTTCTTATATTATCGTGCATTATCGTTCTCCTTTAATTTTTTATTAAACGAGTATTGTAATTAGAAGAAAGAAAATTATGAAAAAAAATTATTGAAGCACGTGTAAAGGACAAATGCGTGATATTTTAAATTCATTTTCATATGAATTTTAGACTTTACCATATCTTCATGCGGCACGTCTAGAATTGCCTAACAGATTTAGGTAAACTCCGAAACTGTAAATTATTTCCTAGGCGAACTTTGGTTTTCCGACACATCAAACTTTGCCGACACATATACAGGATGTTATTTTCTGTCTTTGATAGTTAAAGTTTTGTCAGTGCAGTTTTCTATCATGAATAACAACACGTATACGAACGACGAGATGACGGACATGCATTTCATGTATGGACTTGCCAATAGGAATTCGTTATGGGCTAGGCGGTTGT
This sequence comes from Rhysida immarginata, assembly GCA_023313115.1. Lineage (NCBI taxonomy): Eukaryota > Metazoa > Arthropoda > Chilopoda > Scolopendromorpha > Scolopendridae > Rhysida > Rhysida immarginata. The sequence goes on from JAHWFO010115002.1 coordinate 1,754,538, forward strand.
ACAGTGAACGATTTCCCAACCGTCACGTACCTGATAGAAAACTATTCATCAAATCTTCAAGAAACAGCACATTTAAACCTAATGGAGGACTAGGAAGGCCAAAGACAATACGAACGGTAGAGCATGCTGGAGGAATTTGGATATTTCTACTAGAAAAATTTCAAACGATTTGAATTTAACTAACGGGACAGTGAAATTTTTTAAACAGCAGCTGTTGTACCCATACTACATTCAACGCGTTCGGGCCCATATTCCTGCTGATTTTCCTCCATCTAGTGGGGTGGATTCTTTTTAGCGATGAAGTAAATTTCTCATGAAATTCAATACTGAATTTTCATATTAACCATGTGTGAGCGCAACAAAATCCACATGATGACCGTTTTCAACGTCAGTGTTCATTGAATATTTGGATTGGAATTCTTGGTGAATAGCTAATTGGACCAAGTGAGTTTTCTATCAAAATTTTTTTTGGAACACTTGCTACCTGTCTTTCTAGAGGATATACCACTGGCAACGAAAAATGTAATGTGGTTAATGCACGATGGTACTCCATCGCATTTTAGTGTGGTTGCTCGTCAGTTTTTAAATTCAACATATCAAGACCGCTGGATGGGTTGAGGTGGACTTCACTTCTGGCCTACTCGATCACGGACATAAATCCCTTGGATTTTATTCTATGGGGCCATGTGAAGTCGTTAGTTTACAGTATTTCAGTGGAAATATAAATGATTTGAGAAATCGGATAGTTAGTAAGTGTAATGCAACAAAAAATAATCCTGAGGTTTTTAAAAGCGCTCGGCAGTCAATGAGGAGAAGATTAGATTCATACATTATAGCTGGTGGCAGTCATATTCAGCAGTTATTGTAGGATGTTAAGAAGTTTTACATGTAATATTAGGTAATAAAAGATTGTTTTTGTCGAAAAACCTTTATCTCCCTGTATCTTCGAAACAAAGCGGCATTCTGAAATTCATCAATGGACAAAAAATTCTTAAAACAATCTAAAGAATCACCCCTTGAATTTTTTCCGTGTGTTTAGTACACACCCTGTATAAAAAAATTGGAGAGAAATTAATTTCAAATTTATATGACTAAACTTCCATGAACTTAAGAATATCGTTCCGCAATGGTAGTCTTTTTCAAATAAAATAGACACAATTGCGCATTTGAATTAAATTCCTGTGAATCACCCTTTATATTAATGTATAGAGGGAACCACCTTGCATAGTTAATACATATATAGTTGTTCTAGTTTTCTAGATAAAGAAATTTTTATATGTACGTTTAAAAAAATTACAGAATTATTAGTCACCAATAGGAAAGTCGCTGGGGAATTTTCTCGGAAAGAATAATAAAATCCAACATATTATTTTATCCAACATATGTATAACGCTTCTTATTTTTACATGTTTTTCAATAGGGATATGCCTAGTCTATATTTAGAGGATCAAAATGATCAAGTGTTTGAGCATTTGAAAAGTTGTATTAATTAATTGAAATAGGTGGTCATTTAATTGCCAGTTTTAATCTCTTAAAGAGCGCCTCTTCTCTATCAGAGAAGAGTTCAATCATCTTCTTATTCATTTAGGCAATAATAGACATTTGGTTGTTCACTCATCTCTCTCTCAATCTAGAAGCATTTTCGCAGTTCGGTATAATTAGAAAGCGAAATTACAAAAAGGGGACGTTAATACGGATAAGGCTATTTGGACAGATTAGGGAAGAAGATTTGGTGGGAAGGAGTAGACAATGGCACTTTATACGATGTCCATCTGGCTAGAGCAAAGCGTGGGCTCCGGTATTAAGTCACCTTTTGAATAATTTGTGCTTAATGCAATCATGTTTCGGCTGCACTTTCTACTTACTTACTAGCTCTTTCCAATTGGTCCGTCCGTAATTCGATAGCGCTGGGAATAGCGCGCGCGCGTGAGAGAGAGAGAAACAGAGAGAGAGAGAGAGAGAGAGAGAGAGAGAGAGAGAGCGTCGAGGCCTAATGCATCGAGGGAACGCTTTTCCGGTTGGCGTCGGACGGTTGCAATTGGCCTGCAATTGGCCGAGATTAGTTTGGTTTGGGTACTCTTTAATATTCTAAATGAACTTGCTGCCGCGACCCAATCAATCACGCGGGTGACAAGGTTTATGGGTTTGTTTCGGGCTCCAATTTCGCCCGCTCTCCTTTTCGTTTCCGAATTTAAATTTAATGAATATGACTCGTTTGCATAATAAGAAAGCACTGCCACCGCATTAGGGCTCAAACCGAGCCAAAGCTAGGAGCGCTCGAAATGATCTCCAAACTTTTGCACCAAATAATAAATAAAAGTTACAAAATACTGTTCGGGGCGGTTCAATTTCGAAGAAAGCATTCTAAAGCAGCTCACGCCACTGTTGAATAGCGATGACTACTTTCCGAAGTTAAAACTTATATTTTATCCTCTTTTCAATTTTAATAGAAATTATTTCTAATGAGATTCTCTTCATCAGTATATGATTGAAATTTAATAGGATTATTAAATATAACGTTGAAAACATAATTATAAGTTTAGCGTTATTATAAGTTGATCGTCAATCCATTATGTCGAACAAATCTCGTTAAAATGCACTTTGAAGATTGCTAATCGTTTCTTTCTAATTTAAATTTTCAAATTAAAAGATTTCCAAAATCTTTTCTGTAATGTTTTTTCCCCTAAACTCCCACATAATGTCACTTATAACGTGTGGTCAAAAATGATTGTCCTATCTGTTTTGCAACCAAATGTTCAACAGAAATAAACACATGACGTGAAAATGTTTTAAAAAAAGTCAGTAAGACAAACTGCAAACACGTGATGGAATTCGATTGGAAAAAAAATCCTTTCCTACAAATGTTGTTTGTTTTTTTTTCCAAAACCTATACGGCGACATCCTATTCGACCAATGTTCCCATTTAAAGTTTTTGGGCGGATCCCAGGTGCGCCCATTTCCAGCCATGTCCGGATAATGGGATAGCCACCATTGAATTTTTCACATAGTCTTTGGTGATGTAAAATTTTCCCCAAAGCTCTAGGACGTCGAACTTCCGAGAAAAAAGCCTGATAACGGTTCTCCGAAGTACCCTGTAGATGTTATGTAAATGTTCAGAATGGGCTGATATTTGATAGCTAATTGGTTTTCATCATCATAATGTATATGAAGAAAATCAAGAATGTGTTTAGATAAACCACTACTTACGTTTGACAGATTTGGTTCAAAAGTTGACACAGATCTACAGTTTCAGTGTAAGGACTGGATAGATAGTAAATTTCATCCATCTAACTCGTCGCGTTTTTAACCGACTTCAAAAAAAGGTTGGTTGGTTGGTTTATTAGAAATTTTGGCGTTGACTACTAAGGTCATTTTGCGCCTTTTACACAAGTTATATCTGTTCGCAGCCTGGGACAAACACAAACATCCATGCCCATGGCGGGATTCGAACCCTCTACCAGGCGGACTCGAGAACTAGAAAGCCTACGCCCTAGCCCTGTCAGCCACCTGGCCGGCTCAAAAAAAAGGAGGTTATCAATTCGACTCGTATGTATGTAATATTGTTTAGGAATTGCACAATATTCTTATATGTTAGTCTATGCGGGCTTCTAAACAGGTGTGCCAAATTTCATAAGTGGGTGTATGTATGTATGTATGGATGTTTGTCCACGTATTTCTCAGAAACCAGACATCGAATTACAATAATGCTTTCTTTTATTGGATTAAGTATCCTTCAACTTAGGTAATAGTCTAAGTTTCATCAAAATCGGTTCAATAGTTTTCAAGATATGGATAATGAAAATTTTATCAAAGTCGGTTTTTTTTATGCTCTGTTTAATCTTGTTAAGCTATCGCGTTCAAACACATACAGGCACATTCCAAAAAAGGGTGTGTCGGACTTAGAGAGGTCTAAAATGTCGAGATTTTTAATTATCTTGTTTACAAACATAATTCCAAAATTGTTTTTTGCGGCCTAAAACGTCGAAATTCGTCAAAATCTCGAGGTCGAATTTATTGAAGATTACAATACTTTCTCTATTACGAGAAAGTAAAAACGTAGTACAAATGACAAATCTGCACATAAGGATTATTAGAGCATATTAGCAAAAATAAAAAATTATAGTGCCGATATGAAAGAATAAGGAAACTCACGATTGCGTAATATTTGTGGTTATTGATTGTAGATGTCTGGTTTATTCAGAGTTCCTGAAACATGGCCACCGCAGCACTCGTTTAATCAAAGAAAAACCTATAAACACTCAAGCTAGACCCATAATTTATATTATTTTTAATTATTTAAAGGGGGGGCAGTAATAGTAATGATGCTATAATAAAAGAGACCAGCAAAGCAATAAGAGAATGGTATTTCGAGACAAAATCACCTGTAACCGTGCAAAGAAAGTTCCGGAAGGAGTGTAAGTGTGGAGACGCACCAGGCAGGCAAGCAATTATGGATTTTGTCAAGCAGTTTCGTGCCACTGGATGTGTTAAAGGCAAGAAAAAAAGCGGCAGCGAAGCTCGTGTTCGAACGGCCGAAGTTGTCGAAAATGTTCGCACAAGGCTGGTCGATTCCCCTACCAAAAAATCTGTTCGCCGCCTATCCATTGATGAAGGGCTGTCGTATACCACGACGTGGCGAATTTTGAGAAAGGATTTACACCTGTTCCCGTATAAGATCCATGTTTATCAAGAGTTAACAGACACTGGAAGACAGAAGCGACAACAATTTGCGATGGAGTTTGGAGCAGAAATGGAAGCCAATCAGGACATTGTGGACAACCTTTGGGTATCAGATGAGGCCTTCTTCCATCTGTCAGGTGACGTTAATAAACAGAACGTTCGTTTTTGGGGTTCCAGCACCCTCATGAGATCCATAAGTCACCTCTTCATCCACGAAAGGTTATGGCTTGGTGCGCGATTTCCAAAAGAGGCATCATTGGTCCGTTCTTTTTTGAGGGCACCGTAACGTCACAGGCTTACCTTAAACTGTTGGAAACCTTCTTCATCCCCGAGCTGCGAAGGAGGCGTGTACCGCTTCAACATCAATGGTTTCAACAGGATAGGGCTAGGCCTCACACCACTAATGAAGTACTAGACTTTCTCAATCAGAAATTCGGAAATCGTGTCATTTCAAACAGGTTTCCAGATCGATTCGGGGGTGGCTTTCTTTGTCCCCCTACGAGTCCTGACCTAAACCCATGTGGTTTTTATCTCTGGGGGTTCCTTAAAGACAGTGTGTTCACTACAGCACCAAGAACCCTAGACCAGCTGCGACAAAGCATCGTCGACTGCTGCACCCTTGTGGATGCAGAAATCCTGGACAGAGTTATGAACAACTTCACCATTCCGCTGCGAGCAGTTCAAAACGTTCGTGGTGGCCACATTGAGCATATCATCAAGACTTTTTCACGAAAATAAAAACTCCAAAGTGCCTAAAATATCATACTGAAATGCTAAGTTTGTAAACATTAATGGGTCAATAAATCATAGTACTGAAATGGTCAGAAATTGACTGAATCACCCTGTATTAAGGTTTCTTTAAAAAAATCGAAATGCTTTCGTAAGTTTTTTATTTATAACATGCAGGGTTTTCAACCCAATGCAATGCCATTCCAAGAAGTGAAATCGAGATATTGTCAAATGCCTTGGAATCTACACCATGTTGCCATTAATGACCGGACACTTTCGATTTTAGACGTTTTGTCGAATATCTAGAAAAAAACTTAACGAATTATCCTGAAATTTCAGGGGTGTAAAAAGGATGTTACACATCATATACTTCAGCGAAGGTTTTCTCCCGAAGGCAAATAGGGGACCAGCAAAGAAGTGAACCAAAAAAATAATGTTTGGAATCATCCTGTAAAAAATAATGTTTGGAATCATCCTGTAAAAAATAATGCTTCAAATGCATTGTAGCTGTAGCATATGCTTAAGAGGCTTGTTTTACTTTTCTGTGTTTATTTGTATGAGAATAGCACGTATACTCATGGAGATATAAAGGTTTCTTCAAAAAGGTCGAAATGTTTTCGTAAGTTTTTTATTTATAACATGCAGGGTTTTCAACCCAATGCAATGCCATTTTCAGGAAACTTGACAAACTACAGTAGAGACAATACCCTGCAATCAGAATATAAAAATATTAAATATTTGATGAAATGTGAGCATATTTACTAAACAATGTTTAACTGCGCATGCGCATGCGTTACCAAATTGTCTTTTGCATAATGTATTAGTCAAATGTATAGAGCTACTCTTATAAAAAGCCCAAGCAAATATCGTTTTAACTTTTATTTTTGGATCGGACACCAGTATCAACCAGAGACAAATGAAAGAAAGAGACTGGCAGTGCCCTATTCATTTCGCTGAGCGCTGCTGGTGCCAGCGGAAGTGCAGCATTCGCCATGTTACGATTGGCAAAAACCTAAGGCGGCATATATTTTCAATGTAATTTTAGCTGTTTTTGTAGATGATTTCTGCAAGTATTAGTAAGCATAACCTGTTTTCTGATTTTTTTTAAAAAAAAACTTCATTGCATTAACTAACGATAACGTATACTTTTAATAACTCCAAATAATTGATTCAATGCCTAACGAATTTTTAAAAGACAAAAATTTTAAAATTTTAAATTAAAAGAAAAGGAAGAAATAATTCTCAGTTCAATAAAATAATCAATTTATTAATCCACATATTGTTTCACATCGGCCTCGCTAGCTCAGTGGTTTCGTGATCGCCTTTGACGCCCGAGGACGCGGGTTCGATTCTGGGCGAGGACGACGAGGTTTTTTTCAGGGGAGAAAATCCTGAGATCACGCACTTCTTTCGGAAGGGATGTAAAGATGTTGATCCCGTGTAGTCGTTTGCCTGCTGCACGTTAAAGAACCCTTGCGAGGCAAAATTTGCCGCCCCTATAACCAGTCCTGAAATGACTATAGAAGTTGAAAAGGACGTTAATACCAAACGAACCAAACTAAACCGATTGATTCACATGCATTGCCTCGGGCGATCAGCCAATATGGCGGCGCGAAGGCACCACTAGAGGGGAGGTCACTGCCAGTCTCTTGCTTTCATTTGTCTCTGGTATCAACATATGAAGTCAATATTTTTTCATATCAGCGGAAGAAGAAGAAATTGATACTGGTGTCCGATCCAAAAATAAAAGTTTGGAGAAAGCCCCTTATCGTTTTGTTTATTTTTGAGAGCAACTGAAATTTAACTCATTCTATCGACGATATCTTTCTGACGATATTCTATCAAGATATCTGCTTGGGCGTTTTACAAGAGTAGCTATATACATTTGGCTAATAAATTATGCAAAAGACAATTTGGTAACACATGCGCATGCGCAGTTAATCATTATTTAGTAAAACTGCTCATATTTCATTAAATGTTTAATATTTTTCTATTCTGATTGCAGAGTGTTGTCTCTACTGTAATTTGTCAAGATTCCTGTAAATGGCATTGCATTGGGTTGAAAATCCTGCGTGTTATAAACAAAAAACTTACGAAAACATTTGGACCTTTTTAAAGAAACCTTTATATCTCCATAAATATACGTGCTATTCTCATACAAATGAACACAGAAAAATAAAACAAGCCTCTTAAACCCATGCTATAGCTACAATGCATTTCAAGCATTATTTTTAACAGGGTGATTCCAAACATTATTTTTTTGGTTCACTTCTTTGCTGGTCCTCTATTTGCCTTCGGGAGTAAACCTTTGCTAAAATATATGATGTATAACATCCTTTTTACACCCCTGAAATTTCAGGATGATTCGTCAAGTATTTTTCTAGATATTCGACAAAATGTCTAAAATCGAAAGTGTCCAATTACTTTCTTCCAATCAGTGTATGAACTGAGAAAAAAAAACTGATGTTATTTGATATGACCCCCTTTCTATTTAAGAACATGAACCTTAACCCAAAATGGCGGATTTCAAAATGGCGGCCAAATTACAAAACTGTCCCAAAAAATAGAGCACCTATCCTATTTCCTGCTAGCAAGGTCACATCATTCATTTTTCAGACCATTTCCAAAACACAGCTAAGTACAGTGACTTTTAACCAAACTTGTAAGAATTATGCAAACTGCTACTATTAGACAATCGTAATCCTAATCAATAAACATTCAACTGCCAAAGATAAATAACATTAATTCAAAAATTCTCAATAATTAACATTGCTGGACTGTTGTTGCACAGTTTGGGAATGTTATTGTTTTTTCACTTGCCTGTATTTACGTTGGTTAGGATATCTGATAAGTTACCCAAAGATTTAAGAAGAGGTCCGCTTTTTCACAAAATAAGTTACTACTCTCTAAACTTACCCAAAGATGATTTTCTATTTTGTTTTTATTTTATAGTAGATAAATTTTATTTATTTTGCCAAAGCTGAAAAATATTCCGCTGAGGAATACATGACTTTTGTTCATAGAATGATATTCTTACAAATCTGTAATATAAATCTAATTGTCATGGCGATTGAGCAGTCGACCCTGTGAGATCGGTCGAGAGGCTTGCGGTCGCAGTATTCTCATTGGCTATGTATACAGAAGGAAAGGCAGCTTAGTATTGGCTATGTATACACCGAGCGAACAGCTTAGTACAAGGCACATTGACAGCGAACGGAAGGGGAAGTTAGATTGTACCATAGGAGATCCCGCCGCAAGACATTCCGCCACAGGAGATGAAGGAAAAAGAGCCCGTAGTAGATCACGGTCAAAAGTAAAACTGGTTTAGCATCTGCAACTTTGGAGGGATTTCAAGGGACATTCCGCACTAAATGGAAACATTATTCGACAACAGGATCATTCAGATTTTACATCATCAGAGTTGATTTACGTTCTGGGACGCCAAACGCATGCAGACGCCAAAGTAACCAGCGGCATATCAATCGTTAAAGAAGCCTGCAGTGAGGAAGTGTTCTCCGGATTGTCATACGCAAAATCGAAACCAGCGCCGCAGCGCTTAGTAGGAAAGGCTGCCTGATGTCATTAGGAGAAAACGTCGATGGCGTCCACGATACCTGATTATCATTCACGAAGTCCAGAAGATCTCAATAGCATTTCGGCAGTGAGCGTTGAGTGAATTAATCATCAAAATTACAGAACTAACCTTATGACACTCTGAACGTAATCATAGAGATGGAAGGAAACCAGAGCCACTATTCCACAAAATAATCGTTTAGTAAACATAGAGGTATGCAGGGTGCTTTTGAAAAGGATGTCGTGAGATACCTAGCGATGTTCTGCACCTTAAAATAAACACAAGTTTCCTCATACGTTTTGTTGAAATTGCATTCCTTAAAGGACTAAACAGGTCGTGAAGTTTGGTTAAACTCCGCCTATAACGTAAACAAAAGCGCATGAAATAAGTAAACACCACCACGTGTTCCATTAATAGGTTTCTGCGAACTACCTGTGCACTAATGTGTTGGCCCTAAACTCAACCACTCTCACAGGCCACTGAAAGATTCGTAATTACTAGACCTCAGAAATGAACTTGAAAAAAGCATGTTTAATTGAAGTGTGTTTTCGATCACGAAGTTTCCATTAGCCTAACTAATCTTTCCTGTGAGATTGGTTGAGTTTAGGGCCAACACCTTAGTACACAGGTAGTTAGCAGAAACCTATTAATGGAACACGTGGTGGTGTTTACTTTATTCATGCGCTTTTGTTTACGTTATGGGCGGATGTCACGGCTTTCCTGCAAGCCTCTGTGCATGTGACAGCAGAGAAAGAGGGGGATCGTTTGGATTAACAAATAATTTTAATAGTCAACAATAAAGCTGAATACACAGATTAATAAAGGCTGGTTCCAGATAATAATGGATAACAAGTAGGTAGATTACAGTGCTAAAGTCAGAATTTAACGCGACACGCAATCAGGTACAAACACGGCGACAGAGGCCCGCTTAACTTTGAGGTCAATATCTTCCGTGTTGAATACAAACCCTCGAAAGGTCCTAGGCCCACCATGAGGAGGGTGGGGACTCCTTCTTAAAAACGTTGAGACAGGTACGTCGGACGCAGGTCCTACGGTCGTTGTACCTGCAAGGGCGGAATGATTCGGCAAGAGTTCGTGGGGAACTCACTACAGTCAGAAGACCACAGGGAAATTCGTGAGCGGAGCTAAAGACCATTGTGGTCACATGCAATAGAAATAAAACATAAGCATTAGGAGATAGTCATTATCTACGCACAATATCGTCCCAGGAGCACTTTAATTATTAGCATGTTCATTAAATTAATTATCCCAGTAATTATGGCAGAAATAATTCGCGCACACCAATTAAATAACAAGCAAAAGGAGGGCACTCACGTGAACGTCGTCGGGAGTGGGTTTCGACGCAGGCTAAGCAAACCGCGGAATCTGGCGCCAGTTCTCGCAATGCCGCCTGCTCGCAAAACGCCTCTGTCGAAGCTGCCTGGATTGGAACTCCGTCGGTGCGACGATCCTTTTCTCGGGATTCGGCCGCTGTCTCGGTAACGACGACAGCACTCGCCTTCGTTCCGCAGGCTCGCACACGTCCCTCCGTTAAAATCTGATCGGCTTCTTTTCTTCGACGACACCAACTTCTAAAACTTCTGTATCTCTGTTCTCTTTCATTACTTCTCCTATTCCGTTCTTCCACCTCATTCGTGCTCACTATTCTTTCACTCTTCACTCGAGCATCTCTTGAATTCCTTCTACTATCTTTTTTCCGAACCGTTCCTTTCGAAATCTTAAATTGCTCTCCACATAATTTTTCTTCTCTCTTCCTTCCTCCCCTTTTCTCTTTCTTCACTTTCTCTTGGTCTCTTCCGACCTCTCTTATTCTTGGCGGGGTGTCTTCTTTCTATAGCGCTTTCGCTCCATTCTTTTTCTGTTTTCCTTCTTCTCCACTTTTTTATCTTCTCTGTCATCAAATTTCGGACGATGCTCGTCCTTAATTTCTGACAGCGGAGTTTAAACAAACTTCACGAGCTGTTTACTCCTTTAAGGAATGCAATTTCGACAAAACGTATGAGAAAGCTTGTGTTTATTGTAGCCCTTTCGGACCTGACTTAGTTTTAGATATTGAAAAAATTTCAAACTATGCATACTTATTTTATACATTATTCCAAGCAATTTTTGTAAAAAAAAATTTTATATTATTAATAGTTTAAAAATAATAATATTTAAACTAAAATATAGTTTATAACTCTTATTGTAACTATTATTAAAAATAGTTTTTAAACTATTATTAAAAAAAATAAAATGTTTTTTTTTAATATTATTAAAGTACAGAGCTCAGAAAACAACCCGAAATGTATTGTATTTTAAAAAATACATCAGGTCCGAAAGGGTTAAGGTGCAGAACATCGCTAGGCATTTCACGACATTCTTTTCAAAAGTACCCTTTATAATTCGGCTACTAAGTAGCTATCATCAATATGGACAAAGAATTACAATATCGGAAGCTGTTTATGGATCCATCTTATCCTTGGTATTGCCGAGAAGATTCCTTATGTTGTGGCTGCTACTGTATGCGACGTTGATGTTGAATGCTTTCAAATATTCTCTAGACCTCTTGTCAAGTTCTGTTATAAGGAAGACAAATGAAACGTTTTTCCTTCCTCTCCTTATGTTTCCGTTCTTCAAGGTGGTGAATTCTCGGGCTTCTGAAAACGAAACTTTTTAATCACTGTGTCGATTAGGTCAGCGGGATAACCATTGAAGATAGCTGCTTCTTTTATTTTGGCGAATTCCTATTTTTCTATTATCTTCAGATAAAGGGATGGTGAAGACTCTTCTAATCATGTGATGAAAGGCGGCAAGTTTATAGCTAAAGCAGCGGTTTGATTTAGAAAGTTGATATACAGGGTTTGTATAAAAAGTATCGGGAACAATTTCTTTCCTGATGTGACTGTAGTTCGCAACGCGCTCGCACCGAGCATGATCGGTGGTGTGAGGTCTGACCTTCAAAAAGCGTCAAGCGTCGGTCGCCTGCGAGCGTTTGTTCAGGCTAGATCGAAGTTTAAGTGGACCCCTGTCGAGTGACTCGGTGCAAGCTCAAAATGCAGCGAACGACTGAACAGCGGCACGCCCTCAAATTTTGTGTTGTACTGGGGAAATCGGATACGGAGACGTTGGGCATGATTCGCCAAGTGTTCATGGAAGATAGCATGTCACAAAATGCAGTTTTTAAGTGGCAGAAGCTCTTCAAAGATGGCCGAGGGAGTGTGGAGGACGAGCCCTGCGCTGGACGGTCGTCGACGTCAAGAACCGACGACAACGTGCAACATGTGCGTGAAGTGTTGAATTCAGACCGGGTGAGGCCCGCCATCGCCAGAAATTGGAAATTGCATCAAGACAATGCACCCAGCCACACCTGCTCCAGGGTGACCGACTACCTGACGCAAAACGGAGTTGCGGACGATTCCCCAACCCCCTTACAGTACCGGCTTGGCCCCAGCAGACTTTTTCCTATTTCCAAATTTGCCCTCAAAGGTAACCACTATGGGGCCCTAAGTGCCGTCAAAGAAGCTTGCACGCGTACCCTTAAATATCTTCCGGAATCCGCCTACCAGGGAGACTTCGATTCGTGGAAAAGCTGCTGGCAAAAGTGTGTCGACGCTCAAGGGATGTACTTTGAAAAATTTTAAGGTTTTGTAGCAATATCTGAAATAAATCTATTTTTCCGAAACTTTTCCCGATACGTTTTATACACACCCTGTAATTGGCTTTCCGGAAAATGTCAAATCAGAGAAAGTTTCCATCAGTGAGGAAAGGAAGGGTATTGTCAGTTTAAGTTTCAACAGTGAACAAAATGGAGGGAGAGATATTGTTGAGTTCGGTAGGGAACTAATATAGTTGATAATTAGAAAATAGAAAATAGTTGTCGCAGTAGAAAACAGCGAAAACATCATCAACGTAACTATAGACGTCTACTATCTGAATGCCCCAAATAGAAATGGGACTGTCGCTGAACCCCACAAAATGCCAATTAAAGTGTCCAATTTATTCTGGCTCTACCACAAACAAGTCTCTGCTTCTTAAGATGTTGTTTAAAAGATACACATCGCAGCCCAATTTCAAGCAACCTGTTCCCCGTAGTCCGTGGAGATCGCTATCTACAGTATGAAATACAGTTATCTTCATTCGTCTGTTCGCTACAGCTATTCGCACAATCCGACAGTCTTCTCTTGCTGGACGAAGTGTAGCGTTTGTTTTTCTTGCAGCACTTTGATTCTGTCTCCACCGCTCTTTGCACTTTAAAAATTGCACTACAACAAATTATCTGATAACTTAGGTGAATGATAAATCCAAATGCTTCATGTCAGTTATACGATCTTTCTCAAACTGAGACAGATGGTGATACTTTATTGAGCCAGCTGCATTGTTCACAGTATTTGCAACATCAAAGTAATATTGTTAGCAAACAACTATAATATCACTTATACATTTTAAGGGCATCACCCATAATCTACACTGATGTATGATTTTATATGACATATACAGTGATGTCCATATGTTGTTTTTTTCAGTTTAAATGATTTGCACTCATATAATACAACAGAAAAAAAGTTTTGCCACAATTCATGTAATTTACTGTTTACGGCACATTTCTGCTCAAACAAAATTTTTTGACATAAATAAATAATATTTGCCACTTGTAAAAGGAAAACAATATCATGTTGTCAGTTTTTGTCCACGATCATAAATTAATAAGACTGGCTTAAATAAAAATGTTTAATACTTTTTCCAGTATCTTTTAGCCTTAATAACCGCTGTTATTCGTCTTGGCATACTTTCAATTAGGTTTTGCACATTTCTACAGGGTTTTTCTATTCTGCTTTAATACCCTCACAAACTTCAAGTAGCCCACTCGCGATTGAGATGGCGTTCGAGATGTGCTCACAGAGGTTCTATTGGATTTAGATCTGGTAATTGTGAAGGCCATTCCAGAACAGAAAACTGGTGCTGTTGTAGCCACTGCTTCACTGATTTTGCCGAATGTTTTGGGTCATTATCGTGTTGGAATATAACTTTTCTGATCTTCATCTTCTAAATTTGCCTTATACAAATGTTGGTCCATTATACCATTTATTATTTTACACCTTTTGAAGTCATACATCCTCACAAAAGAACATTGCCGCCTCCATGTTTTACTGTTTTTGACACTTGGGCAGGCGTTGTTTGAATACCATCACGATGTCAATACCAACTGCGTCCATCATATCCGAATCTATTGATTTTGGTCTCTTCTGACCAAATCACTATCCAATCTGTTACAATCCAGTGTTTCGTGCCTGTGTGAAGTCGATACTTGACATGGCGAGATGCAAATTTGGGATTCATTTTCTTCACAGATGATTTCATTCCATCTTCTGTAAGTGCTCTACATGCAGTCATAAACATCAACTTCGTGTTCTTTTTTAAGTGCACTGTTCACCTTTATACCTGTTTCCAGTCCATGTTTTAGTCAATGCAAAATTGTTTTTCTTTTGAAGGCAAAAGTTGAGGCCGGGCACCTTTTGACTTAATTCGACTAGGAACACATAATTGAGAACGGGTGACTTGCTGACTGAGCATTTTTCAGTAATCTCACGGAGAGTCAAACCCTTTTTTCAAAGAGACGCGGAGAGTCAAACCCTTTTTTTATATGAATTGAAAGAAGCCTTATTTTGTTAAATAAATTTTATATGCAATATGTAAATGATTTCACATCACCTTCTTGAGGAGACATGGAATTAGCTACTTTATTTGAGGTAGAATGATAAAATTATTAGGGATGGACATGATATTGTTTTCCTTTTTCAAGTGGCAGATATTACAAGACGAGACATTAATAAACGAGACTGGAATAATTAACAAATACGAGGCATATTTCTGGCAAAGGTATAAGGGTGAACAGTGTAATACCATACCCAAGTGTCAAAAACATTAAAACATGGAGGCGGTAATGTTCTTTTGTGGGGATGTATGACTTCAAAAGGTGTAGGTGAAATGTATAAAATCAATGGTAAAATGGACCAACATTTGTATAAGGCAATTTTAGAAGATGAAGATCAGAAAAGTTATATTCTAACACGATAATGACCCAAAACATTCGGCAAAATCAGTGAAGCAGTGGCTACAACAGCACCAGTTTTCTGTTCTGGAATGGCCTTCACAATTACCAGATCTAAATCCAATAGAACCTCTGTGGGCACATCTCGAACGCCGTCTCAATCTCGAACGGTTTAATATTTTTCAAAGTTGCTTTCTGAGGCTATACACTAACTGTACCGTTCATACAAGCTTTGGAAACATGCTTTAAAGTCCTCTGTCTTAACCCTTCCAAGTTCGGCTGTAACGTTCCTTTTGAGGTCCTCTAATATTTTCAAATCTGTGTCCTTTCAGACTTGTTTTCGCCTTTGGGAAGAGGAAAAAGTAAGTGGAGACAAATCTGAGGAATAGAGAGGATGATAAAGCTCCACAATTCCGTTACTGGCTAAGAACTTGACACGTTTGCGGTCTGGGATTTTCGTGCAATAAAACAAACTCCCTTTTGCTTGAAATTGTGGCCGTACTCAATGGATTCTCTTAATCAGACGCTGCAGAATCTACCTGTAGGAACAAACTCCTTAAGGATAATGTCAGTGCTGTCAAAGAAAGTGATGAGCATTACTTTTGTTCTTGACTTTTCAAACGGGAATTTCTGTTTTCGCGGGGATGTTACGGACCGCCGTTCCATGCTCTGTCGTTTTGTTTCGGGGGTCATATTGATAGCAACAGCTTTCGTCTCCTGTCACAATTAAATCCAGAAAGTTCGGGTTGGCATCTGCGGCCGCGATGAATTCAGTGGCATAAACCGAGCAAACATCTTTTTGCCCAAATCTTCTATCAATATTAGGCGAATTGTTTCCTCGGTTAATGTTCAAGACTTCTTCCATCATATTCGGGTTCATTCGCCGATCACTTAACAATTAGTTCTCTCACCTTCTCCATCGTTTCCTGTATTCGAACATTTTTCGGATGTCCCGTGGTTCGTCGTCTATCCGCTCTTCCCGGCCATACGAAATCTAGCGAACCATGCACACATGCACGAGATTGTGCATAATCACCATGATTGAGCTTCCGTAGCGGTTTTTCCAAGTTTAAAACAGAACTTAATGTTTGCCCTTTGTTCCATGTTTAATATTGGAATGTCAACTAATGACTACGTGCGGTTGAAGCAGGAGAATATATAGGCGCGCGCAACTTTATTGTCGCAACTTATATACTTGAGAACAAGGATATTTATAAATCGAAAACATGCATCGTCGTAGTCGCATATGCTTGAACGCGTTCAATGTAGCGTTGGTCTCGTTTATTAATTGCAGAACCTTGTATTTATTATTTTATATAAAAAATTGTTTGAGCAGAAATGTTCCATAAACACTAAATTACATGAATTGTAATAAAAATATTTTTTTCTCTTATATTAATTGAGTACAGATCATTTAAATTGAAAAAAAACCCACAAACTTGTGGAAAGTTTTGCCCATCAGTGTATATGACTGTAAACTATTGAGCAAGTCTATAGAACGGACATAGGATAGTGAATATCTATCTTGTTAAGATTTAGGCAAAGAGTTCATGGTATAACGCTGTCTATTTCCGCTATTGTACGAACCAGGAAAATAAATATTTTAAGATAGTAGATAGCACGATTAAAAATACAATCGACAGCATTCTCTTATAAAATAAATACCTTAATAGTTTATATTTCCTTAAAAATAACTTAATTAAAAAGGCTTGATAAAATTACACATTCATTTCCCCTTCACTGTTATTTTCCTATAAAGCATATTTTAATCAACGAATATTTTTCATTAAGAATTTAATTAATTACAAAAGCACTAATGAAATTTGATTCTAAATATGATAAAAATGTGAGTATTACTTTGTGGTTGCATCTTAATAACAATGCTTAAAAGCATAAATTTCACAGAGCCATAGTGCATGATCCACAAGGGGGCTTGAGAAAATTAAAGCAACTGGCGATTGGATTATGAAGTCCACAAGGAGTCAATCAGATTTGTAACTGCACGAAATGAAAATACACGCTCACAATGAAAGAGAACTAGAGGGGAAGGAGAGCAAGCGCTTTAATTAAATTAAAAAAAGGAAAGTTGAAAAAAAAAAGGTTCTAGGTAGTGAGGGGTTAAATGCGGACGGGAATGGAGCGAGATCAGCAGCAGCGCCAGCGACATCAAACTTCAATCGGCAAGCACAGACATTATGGCTGGGAAATGGAGCCAATTATATAGAATTGTCGACAATTGTGAATGGGCAGTGTCAACTATTGTGTTGGATTGAGGCAAGTCAAGTGGAGAGAAGGGCTGGAGTTGATATCTCTCCAGGGGCTCATTCTCTTTTTCCCACACACCTTCCAACCACCCTCCTCCATGTCCTTTATGCTATTAACCTCCCTGCTGCCCATCTAGTTTATCTGTCGCCTCATCAAACGCCCGGGCCCCTATAACCCCCATCCCGCCTTCTCCTCCTCTCCTTCCCTAGCCATTTCGTTTCCAATTAGCATGAAATTGGACTTTGGCCCATCTGCTATGATTTTGCACGGGTCCAGCAGGCCCCTACAAAACCCCTTCAGAAAAATCCCCGCTAAATTAAAATCTATTCGAAGCAGCTTGGCCAGGGGAAGAAGTGTGGTCAAAAGTAAATCGTCCGTGGTTGAAGGGACTGCTCGTGCAATTAAGTGTTCATTCCACGTTCGTAATCTTTAGTAACACTTTTATTATATGTGCTTTATGTGTGGAGTAGGCTACAGGGAGTGCACATAAAGCTTCCTCTTTTCCCCCTAAGCTTAATTTTAATCAACTACTTTCATTTTAATCTAGTCTTTATTGTGAAAACAAATACTCTCTGTCTGTGCGAGAAATTTATGCAGAGAGAATAATTTCAGTGATTCTTATTAAATATTTAACGGGAAAAATTTGAAATCCGATTATGAAGTAGCTATTACATGTATGGCGAATTTTCCTTTTCACTATATTAAAACACCATTTATTCCCCTGTTGACAAAATTTTGAACCTTTTTTCTCTCTCACCAAAATAAATTCCTTGCTTCAGTAGTGCTTATTCATGCCAGATTTGAAGTTATTCAACTGATCCTACTACAGAACCTTTTGAAATGTGAATTTTAATTATTGGCTCATTCCGTATTTTTTGTTTTTAGCGCGTTTTCGTAAGAAAAATGCATTATGTGATCGCTTTTTCCAGCTGTCTTTCCATCTGCAGACAGGATTCCAACAATAGGGAGATGAAATACGTAGTAGATTGTTTGGAGAAAAGAATCTTACCAGCTTTGGAGGGAATACGCTAGTAGTTGGTTAAAGCGTATACTGTATTTCATGTTATTTATGTTTTATTTCATGTTATGTCTCTCAATTGTTGGGAAAATTCGCATGAAACGCGATTATTGGTAAGTAGGTCTGCTGCCACTTGCCTAATCTGAAAAGTTCAGCTGTCATCGATTGCTTTGAAAGCACAAGAATCGAATTTTGATGAAATAAAATCAAGACAACGAAAGAAGGTTCAAGCACTTTTTCTAATATGTTTGCTGAAAAGAATTTGAGAGAGAGAGAGAGCGGGAAAGAAATTACTTCTTTTTCCTCTAACCATTCTCCCCTAGCCAACTTGCCCTTTAATGTTTTCTTGATAAATTTTTTCTCTCTGTTTGTAATTACTAGAGTTTTAAATTTGAATTTATTAAAACGACTTATTGTTAGACATGAAAATTGTCTAATAAAAACATTGGCCGATGAACGTTAAATTATTGCTTAAACGTGAGATTCGAGTTTATTTTTACTTTCTTATACATAGTATAAGGAAGTAATGTAATCACGAAAAATTTCGAGCTTGAGATTTTTACTGATATTCACATTTTAGGGTACCTAGATTACGAAAAAGTGATTTTTGGAAAATGTCTATGTGTCTGTCTGCCTGTGTAAGTGTGTGTGTGTGTTTGTGTGTGTGTGTGTGTGTGTGTGTGTGTGTGTGTGTGTGTGTGTGTGATAGGTCCAAACGGCTAAAGCTATCGAGACCAAATCTTAAACTCAAGATTATTTTCTTCCTCGGGAGGTCTGATTAGTTTTCCAGTGGCATCGGTGAACCGGAAGTATCAGTTTACTCCAGCGCCAAAATATAAATTTTGAAATATCTTGTTAATCATTGCGTTTATAAAAATTTTGAAGGGATTGAAAAGTGTTACGTTTACAATTTTAAACAACTTTTGTTAACAAATTTTTCAAAATTCCAAACGAAAGTACCAGTTCTACTCTTGTCAAAATCCAGTTTTTTGCTAATATAGGCGAAATAAGACGGAATAGGAAAATCTGTAAAGTATACACAAGTGTTTAGAAGCTAATTTGAAGTAACTTTTATTCGCAAACTTTCTATCGGAAGTAACCATTTTAGAGAGTTGTTTATTTTTTTTCTGTATTTGGACCAGGACATTTACGTATAAGAAGGTCGGGTGGTGACCTCACCTCATTTTTTGATTTTGTTGACGTTATTTTAAACTTTTTTAACAATATGTATTGTAAAAGATTGATAAATTTTGAATGATGAAGTTTCCTTTAAATTTGATAACAACATTTGTCCACTAGTGGTATATTCGCTCATGGCCAAGATCTGTAGCCCTTACACGATTTGACTCTTTTGAACACCTTTCTTGTGTATGAAAACGAACAACGTTTGAACCTTCATGGCGTTTGCATATTTTTACTAGAAATAGATACACCCTTACTCCAGTGTAATCTATAGAAATAAGAATTAATCATTACAAGAATATTGAAATGTAAAATTGTTAGGAATTATGTCCGGGATTGTGAAGATTCTTGGATTTGAAGTTTAAAAAGATGGACAGATCTGTTTGGTAATATGCATATGTTAATGTTAATAATTATTCTAATAAAACTAACCTACAGGAATATAATACATTCAGGTTTTTTTCACACTACAAACCGTACAAACACTCTTATGTGGGTCCTTCGTGTGTCACGACAAATGTCTACATTTGCAATCTCCTTTCAGACACAGCCCACCTACATAATCCACCCAAAAGTAATCGGACACTTTCGATTTTAGACAGTTTGTCGAATATCTAGAAAAATATTTGACGAATTATCCTGAAATTTCATGGATGTAACGAGCATGTTACACCTCATATATTTCAGCGAAGGTCTAGCAAGAAAGTGAACAAAAAAATCATGTTTGGGATCACCCTGTAAAAAATAATGCTTGAAATGTCACTGTAGCTGTAGCATATGCTTATAAGACTTTTTTTACTTATCCCATGATTACAAGGCCCAAGGGCGAAAGACATGTACAAAGCATTCAGCCACAATGCTAAATCGAATGGAACAGAAAACTTGGATTAAGGTTATCCCATACTCAGAAATCCCTGTCAAATCACCAGATGCCTCTCCCATGGATTTTTGTGGATTCAAAGCGAATCGTATGAGAATAGCACGTATAGACATAGAGATATTAAGGTTTCTTTAAAAAAATCGAAATGCTCACGTAAGTTTTTTGTTTATAACATGCAGGGTTTTCAACCCAATGCAATGCCATTTTCAGGAAACTTGACAAACTACAGTAGAGACAATACCCTGCAATCAGAATATAAAAATATTAAATATTTGATGAAATATGAGCATTTTTACTAAATAATGTTTAACTGCGCATGTGCAAGGTTAACCAAATTGTTTTCTGCATAATTTATTAGCTAAATGTATAGATAAAAAGCCCAAGCAAATATCTTGAAAATTCAGAAAGATGTCGTCGGTAGAATGAGTTTTTTATTATATAGTAAATGGATACATTATATGTTACAAATATGTGATATGAATATATGGTCCGTAGACTCAAACCGCTGTTAGGCGGTGTATAACAGTTCAGTTCATTATCAGTTCATAACGGGAGCTGCTGTGATGAAACCCATACGGCGTGGGGGCAGAGAAGGGAATGAATGAGAGCATCCCTGACCCTTGCAGCACTTCCTTATATAAGAGAAGATACAGAGGGTGTTGACCCTTGACACTTGACCCCTCCTTTGTCTCCTTACAACGATGACCTATGTCGGGGTGGGCGGTGAAATCAGTCGTCGTGTTGTCTGTCGTCATGAGCGCGCATATCCCAATAGAGTTGAATTTCAGTTGCTCTCAAAAATAAACAAAACGATAAGATACAAAGGAATCAAGCCAAACACTGTACAAAGAAAAATAACTCCGAAAACACTATTCCACATAATAAATTTTAATGACTCAGATGTACATTTCGGAAACAAAGTTTCCATCATCAGTGAGTAAAGAACAACAAGAGAAGCCGAGTATTTATAATATATAAGAACCAATCAAAAAATTAACAAAAATAAAAACGCGAACAACAAAAGAAAACAACCAATACAAACTATCTTCTTAGCTTAGCCCTACAAAAGCCGTATCTTCTTGTTACTAGTGTTTTCGAAATGTACTGTACATCTGAGTCATTAAAATTTATTATGTGGAATAGTGTTTTCGGAGTTACTTTTCTTTGTATAAAGCGATAAGGGGTTTTCTCCAATTTTTTTTTTGGATCGGACACCAGTATCAACCTCTTCTCCTTACGCGGACGCTGCTCATTTGCATACGCACTGTCCATTTCCGGACCCATGTTGATATGACCATTTTTATTCCATTTTCATCTGGGAACTATAAGCAATGTAGCATCCACCTTACAGCCCTGACTTATCCCCATGTGACTTTCACGTGTTTGGGGATCTCAAGAAACATCTCAAAGGTCGCAGGTTTCAGTCGGACGATGAAGTGAAGGAAGAGGTTTTGGAATGGTTCCATATGCAACTGAAAGACTTCTTCCATAAAGGAATTACACGCCTTGTTACACAGCGGGATAAATTCCTTAACGCATTTGGAGAGTATTTTTAAATTCCTTGTATACACTTTGGATAAAATAAATAATTTTCGTTTTCATTTGTACCACCCTTATACTTCCTGCAGTTTGTCGGTGTACTTAAAATCACCCTGTAGAATGCTTAGGTAATCTATCGAATGTTTGTATTTTCTTTGACAAATTACAGAGCTGCTATACGAGGTGCTAACCGAAAATTTCTAAGAATTTTCTTGTAAAAAGCAGAAAACGTACCTTCACCTTAATTTCCGCTTTCACGTTCAAGTAGTCACCTCCGGCACGTATGCAACGATCCCATTTTTGAAAGCACTCCTGGAAGTCTGAGAGCTATAAGGTGTTCAAGACCAGTTGCTATTCCACTTGGATACCTTCAATGGAGTCAAAACTTTGCCCTTTCATTTTAGGGAAGACGTAGAAGTCGCAGGGAGCTAGGTCAGGAGAGGGAGGTTGGATGATCGTTGCCATATTGTTTTGTTTTTTTTTAGTCAGGAATTCCTTCACAACGAGCGAGGTGCGAGGTGCGAGGTGCGAGGGGCTCATTGTCCTGGTGAAGCAACCAGTCTTTCTTCTTCCAAAACTCGGGCCGTTTGCGCGAAGTTTTCCCTCAGTCTTTTCAACACCTCGCAGTAAAGCTTCCTGTTAACAGTCTGACCAGGTAGAATAATTTGGAACTTCGCAGAAGCACAAGATCACGTTGCAACACAAACATCAATAACTCACAAAGAAATGTACCTACGATTACGATTTAGCAGAGCAGCAGCTGAAAGGTGCACCAAGAGGCATATAGAGGCAGAATCGTTTGGTTTGGAGGGAATATTCAAATTCTCGGATATTTTGTGTAGCTCCTCGTAAATGATTCATTTGATTTTAAAACAGTGTATTTTCCAAAGTACATTAAGATTCTGACTTACGTCACCAATTAGTTTCTGGAAGATTCTGACTTACGTCACCAATTAGTTGATGTGACGTTAGTCGAAACATCAATTCCTATAACAATACATATATACTTGAATATTCAAATTACTAGAATGGGGTCATAGATTACAAAATGGTAGCGTTTAGAAGTGAACCTACGCGTTTCGAAGTACAATTTCTCCTTAGGGACTACAACCAAGTCAGTCCCCACCACCGAATATATGGTATACGCCCACCAATGAGAAGAAAACTAGATCATGCTGATTGGCGGTTTACTAAGAAGATTACATGATTAACAAATAGGATAAATACAAATAAGGAAATTAAGAAATGGATGGAGTTGAATAGAATAGTAATTACAAAAAACATTATAAAGATGGCAATAATACAAATCGCTATTATAAAAAATGGCTATTATAAAAAAGAGTCTTATAAACGTACAGTCTAGAGGGTTTATTTTTTTCGTTGTTTGGTTCCTAATTGGGTGTGGTCTTCTTGTACTTGTCTATGATGCTGTTAACGGCGTCCGGCAGTGGATGTTTCTCAAAACTCGTGTGATTGTTCAGGAACTTGTCATAGTCAGTCTTTAAATATCTTCTAATCTGTAGTGCCTCATGCATCAGTAAGCTGTTGTGGTCTCGTTCAAACTTCAAAAGAGACATGATTTCGTGTATGGGTCCGAAGGGAAAATTGTTTATGGGTTCGTGTATGGGTCCGATCTTGTTTATAAGGGAGAGAGATGAATTGTTTCTTCGTGATTCATTTCACATAAACGAAGAACGTCCAACGTTCCTCTCCAGTCTGCTCACCCATTTTCATCAGTAGACTGGCCGCTTCAGGGATCTCGTTGCCAACTGTGGACTGTTCTTCTTGGGCGAGTATGGCAGTGAAAGCATTGTTTCCGGACCACTCGTTTTGTTTTTCCATGCGCTGTTCAATTGTCGATTGTGATTTCTTTGTAATTACCTCGTTTGGCCCGCGATGATGGTGATGCGTTTGGCCCGCGATGATGGTGAGTGCCCGAAACATGAGACCCGGTAATCTATAGAATATTTAGGAAATGTGTGCAGAAGAATTTTTATTATATTGCCTTGGAGTTTTAAGAATTCAAAGACGGATTTCTCGCGTTTCGTAACATAAATAATAACTAAATTTTGCAATACATTCAGATGAGATCAGTTTGACGATTACAGAAATGAACCATATAAAAATTAACCTGTTTTAGAGCTATGGTTAAGAAGATACAATGAGCAGGCATTTCTTTCTATGAGGTTTGACGCAAGTCTTTCAGTTCACTTTCTGACGAATGCTATTATCCAAGAGGGAATAAACTTGCGAATTCATTTTCTTCACGAGTTAAATGTGCGATACATGTGCTGTTTATGGAGTGATCGAAGAAACTATAAGGGTCGCTCAAATGATAAACTCAAGTTTTCTTTCAGTTCTTCATATTCTTTTCATTTCATCAATTCTTCAAGAAAGTTTTCTTCAGCTTTCGCAAACATAATTCTTCGAGTTCTTCAAACTTCAATCACCTACTGTTCTTCTACAAGCCTTCAGTTCTTTTTTCAACAACTCTCATTATATTCATTGTTGAACTTTATTTTATTATTTGTTATTTTATCTTTTTCAGTTTATAAAGGAGTATAAAATCATTAATTAATAAACAAAAAATAAATTCATTTGCTTTCTCACCATTTACTTTAATAATTTTATTAATATTCGCAGTATCTTCTTGAACAATATTATAAAATTGTTTATTTCTATATTGTAGTTAAGAAACCTAAAGCCCAGAACTGGATTCATTATGGTTTTCATGGAACTGGATTCACTATGGTTTTCAATTAGAGATCTCTGAGACAATCTTCTCCGTAGAAGCAGCCAGCAGTAAAATTGTCATATAAGCAACTGGAAAATTCCGGTGGGTCAATGTTTTCGGCCGATGGAGGGGGGGGGGGGGGCATTATTTTGTTGTTGCTGAAGTCAATAATATATGGGTCCGCTTAATTCAAACCCTCGGTATAAACAATTCAATCCGCCGCTGTCTGGAACCAACCAATTTGAAGAAATCTTGAAAATAAGAAATGAGATCACTTACTTGCATTCTATGTTCACCAAAAGGAGTAGAATTGGTCGTTTAATTGCCGAGCTACGCCGATGATTCCTATTTGGATAGAATATTAGTAATACGAATATAAGAGTTTAAAAAAAATGTTTTAAGTGGGTAGTTGTTATTCTATTTAATATAAATAACATTAAAGAGAATAATCAACAAAATTTATATTAGCCTAGGAAAAGCGTTATGACTATGTTTAAATCGAACCCTGTTGTGTACTTGCAATTTCGCAGTGTCATTATCTAAAATGAATTTATTACGAACGCAAGAAATTTCATTATTTTTTTAAATAAAGAATATCAATGCTTTTTTCACAAATTGACGCATTTGGTACAGGATTTGAACATCTGCTTTTCGATTATGGGGTTTCCTCGTAAATGTTAGTTTTCGCTCTTAAAATTCATTAACACATCGTAATCATCCTATCATCACCTTAATTACTTTCGGAGGCTCAAACGAGCAATAACGAAAGAATGGAACCAAACCAAGTCAATTAGAGATATTGAAGGAGAATTTAAAAAAATTTAAAAATTTAATTATGCGCCATGTGTCGTCGTCTGCCTCGATAAATTTAATGAATACAAGTTGATGATTAAAGGGAAAAGAAGCGTGAGAGCAACACAGTGCATTAGGAAACCCAATATTGATCGATAATAGGTTATCAAAATCAGAATATAAGGATGCTAATTAATTTTATATGGTTTGTGTGATTTGGTTTGCCATCGTTTTAACTTCTCCTAATGTTATAGCATTTGTTGTTCTTGGGGAAAAACAGTGAAATCTTGATATGTTTTTCACCATTTAAAATAATTTTAATCTTTAATTAAAGCTGAAAAGAAAATAGCTTTTTAGTATGGGATTCGAAAATTTTGTAGGAATAGTTTCCCTATTTTAAAAAAGAAACAAAAATAAACATAAATATATAGAAATGACAAAAAGTAACTTTCATTTGTCAGTATATGTTAAGGCTATTTTTTGAGTCTGCATCTGTTCACGAATGTTTGGAGGAGCCAAAGATTTCGGAGTAGTAGATTTAGATGCCATTCTGAGGTTAAATCAACGCAAGAAGAAAGCGGATTTATTATCAAATAGGTTAAATATTAACTATTAATTTCAGCAAAATAACTTCAGCATATTGAATTTAGGAATTGGTTGATTTTTGCAGATTCTATGTTGCAGACAACTACGAAATAAATTGAAGCGCCTCTTCATCTTATTGAATAACATGATACATTGATACAACATAACATTGAATTTGTGTCATCCGAAATATGTATTTAGCTCCAAAGGGAACGAAACCAAGTCAATTAGAGATACTGAAGGAAAATTTTTTAAAATTTATTTATGCGCCGTTTTAATTTTTCTGCTATTACTAGTTCTTATATTTTAATTTCACTTTGCAATAAACGTAGAATGTTTATTTTTAAAAATGCTTAAGTATTTCGTTATTTAACTAAATTTATTAACAATTGAATGGGTGTCTGGAAGAATGGCATATGTTACAATTTTAAAATTTTACAGGAAACTCCAAAAACTTAAAGGCATTCACAGTCATTTATTCATCAAAATAAGAATATGATAGCGATTCAAAATTCAAAATTTCTTAGTCGCAAATGTTTTATATTTTACCTAAGTTTATAACATCATATTTTACCTTTTTCCTTAAAAAAAACCGTTTTGGAAAAATGCAACTTACGCCCATTCAATTATTTTTTCAATACAGTTAAAAATCTGATTGGCACGAGCTCATCTTTATAAGATAATGTTAGACGTTTAATTTTCTAGATTGAATGTTAAAAGAGCAATTACGACTATGGCTTTAATAGATCAGTGTTTTAGCTAATATCGATTAAATTAACTGTGAGAAAAATGATAAAGTGAGTTTCAAGCTATTTGTGACATGGAATCATACATTTCAAAAAGATATAATTCTCCAAATTCGTTTTGAAAAACATTTAAATGCAATATCGGAAAACATCGAATTTATTTTTCATATACGTAAAGATGTATGATATTGAAAATATGTTTTATTTCATTTCTACGAATCATATGAAACGGATGCAAGTTCGACAAACAAAATCATGGATTTATGACGAAGGTGTCATTTACTTTTCAATCACTTTATTTTCCTCTTCGAATAGGGTTGATATTATTTAATTTTCTTATTACGTGTCATAGAGTCCACGATAAGATAAAAAAAAAATAAAAAGGACGAAAGTTTTCCTTCCGTTCTAGTATATATATCTATCCATTACTCCATTTGCCCATAATCGCTCACCCCTTTCCCCCTCCCTCCTCCCTTTTAGCCACGTGCGGGTGCCACGAACTGCCAGGCACTTTAGCTGATTGGAATTTAAGGGGCATCGACAATAGGGCTTGCATCTACACGTAGACACACACACACACTCGCACACACAGAACACATACACATACACTGACACACTCACACTCACGCCCCCCTTTTCCCTGCTCCTTCCCCATCTCGTTTTCCCACTTTCGGAAGGGAGAGACTCGAACGGCCGATGAGATACGATCGGAGATAATGCGATAACAGACAAGGGCTGAATGCTCCCTATTCACAGACCCCGCCCCGGACATTTACCTGCTCACAACCACAGCCGTCATCCCCCTTTATTCTCCTCTTCTCCTTCGTCTGTTTATATTTCCCTCTAGAAAATTAAACGTTAAAACCCAATGATGCTGGAGCGCTATAACGAACTACTGCTCAAGGTGATCGTTTCCTAGCAGAATCACATGGCTAACAGAAAAAATACAAAAAACATTTCCCTTGCATCATTATCTCTTTAAACTTCTAAGAGCTTAAAATTGAAATTATAAATACATAAAATGTGAATGATCCCTAAAATATTTTTTTAAAATTTTAATAAGAAACAAGGTTATGTATATTTACTTAAAAAATATATTACTTACAAATCAAGTTGTTTTATTTTACACATTACACAAAGAAATATACAATAGCTTGTGTGGCCTCTCGTTTTTTAAAACCTGACACTGATAAAAAGAAAAGTAGCTAATAGTTGTCTACATCTAACAGATATACATGGATTTACTATTAACATCCCGGATATTGTGTAATCGGGCAGCGCATCAATAAACATATTGTGCTAAACAGTTTGTTTTTAATGTATACAATCCAATAAATTTTCATACAAATCAGATGATATCTCTTTGTTTTGCAGTCATAAGTTGGGTCTTGACATAACGTACCCGATGAATCAGGTCATCTCAAAGTTGCTCCTTTGAGATACCTAACGAGGACCTTGGATTGACCAATCCAATGTTTCCGCATATACAGGGTGTATCCGAAATGCTGTCACAAAATTTTTATGCATATTCCCCATGGCAAAGTAAGCAAATTAATCCCTATAAACATGGTTCCGAAACTCAACCGCTTTCTCACAAATGTCGACTGAACTTTTGCATGCCCGTGATTTAGTGGCTGACTTCTAACGCGCGCAATGTTAACTGAATAATAACTTGCATGCATAACGAAAAAGGAACGTGTTATTAATGTTACAAGGGATTTGGGGACATGTCAAAGATGAGGTGTATGCCGCACCAGTCGACACTGCTGCTCAGCTGTGGGACCGCATCATAGCTCAGTTTGATGACATCAGGAACAGGCCTCGTGTTGAGGCCTGTGTAGCAGCCAATGGCCACCATTTTGAACACCTGCTGCAGCACCTCCTGCTAGAAGTCAGCCACTAAATCACAGCATGCAAAAGTTCAGTCGACATTTGCGAGAAAACGGTTGAGTTTCGGAACCATGTTTTTAGGGATTAATTTGCTTACTTTGCCATGGGGAATATGCATAAAAATTTTGTGACAGCATTTCGGATACACCCTGTATATTCTGAAGTAGCCTATTACGACTGTGGTCCTTCTGATATCTACGCCGAAGGATTGCCAAAATGCTGGAAGTGATTGTATGAACAATGATTTTATCTTGTCATTAATGAACATAGGATATACGATGTAAGTCAAATAGAAAGAATGCTTTCACCTGTCAGAGATGTCTGTAAATATACAATATATAGATGAAAGCTATATGTAATCACGTATCTATCTAGGAAATGCCATGACTCAGCTTGGCAAATCCAATTATTTTACCACATTCAAAGTAGCTTAAAATCGTGATAACCACGATTGAAGAAACAACTGTAGAAGCTCGATCACTATATATACATATGTCAGATGAAACCTTTCGTAAGTGATAGTTATATGTATTATGCATGGGCTCGTCTTTGTCACATTTTCTGGCAATTTTGTTTACTAAGAAATTACATAATACAGTTGACTCGCAATAATCCGACAGTTACGGGACTGAGGGAGTCGGATTACCAAAGGCTGATTTTAGAACTTGAGTGTGTGCGTGTCTGTGTCTGCAGCAGTGACTTCATCCGACGCGGCGTCGGACTACCGAGCGTGGTGTCGGACTGTCAAATGTCGGATTATCGCGAGTCAACTGTACTTCAATATTGCAGGGGTCTGTAAGTATTATTGCACAGAGTATAGATACCTTTCTACACACACTGGCCGATGAATTAGAAATATGTGTGAACCATGCGTTAATTTGTTTTAACCCGTTTTTATGTAAAATTGTTTGAGGTCTTGCGATTCAAGAGTGTAGGCTACTTATCACCTATTTAGGAATAAGTTGAGTGAATCTGATCATAGAACTTGATCATAGAAAAAGAAGGATCTAACTGAAATCGAAAAGGGATTCCGTATAGGTGCTCATCTAGCCGAAACAACAAGGCAGCGAACTGCATTCTCGAGGCATTCATGGGCGAGAACGTCGTCCTTTAAAATGGTTTATACAAAGAAACAGGGCATCCACTGTGACACAGGACATCAACTGTGAAATATACTGTAAAAATTTGGCAAATGATTTAACCTAGGTTGTTCCCGACACTACTCGGATGCGTTTGGCGAGAATTGAAGCTATCCTAATCAGTAATCGCATGTAAGGTCGGGTGCGTTCCATGGACTACCTGAAACTATAGCACACCAAGTCCTCCTTCGACCCGGTAATTCAAATGATGGCATACGTCAGATTCACAAAGGAAATTGAAACTTCAAATAAAGTGAGCAACATTCTTACCAGAGTAGTATTGTGGACGACACTGTTGCTGTTCACCGCCCACAGTTGGTTCAGCAGTGCTTTGGTGAGCCCGAAGATGACTTACGCCATTTACCTTTGCTGCCTCAGATCCCATATCTCAATCCCATAATGAACGTTTGGTATATGTTGGAACAACTTATCCTACAACAAAATCATCTTTCTACAAATCTGCGAGAGCTAAGGGAACGCCTGGTCTTCCATCGACTTACAAGTGCTTTAAGGCCTTATTGACTCAATGCCAACCGCAATGCATGCTGTAATATGGGTCAAAGGAAGTCCAATAAAATAAAGAGCAGATGTTTCTAATTCCTTGTTCAGGCTGCTTAGGAAGCACAAGCAAGTTATATGCATTTTTATTCTAGATGTAGATAATAAGATAAAGATGAAAAAAATTAATAATTAAAAATCAATTATAAAATAATTATACAGTCTATCACGTTTAGAAATTCTTGTTAATTTAGTTCTTTCTCGTGTTATCGTGTCTGGATATCATCCACACAAAAAAATCCTTTCATGTATGAACTTTCTGAAACACGATACGAATGAACAGTTCTTCTGATTATGTTAATATTTCTTTTTAAGCATTTAGAAATTTTTATTTAAAAAATTCTATATTACACTTTATGGATTTATAAAGACTATGCTCTCTCCCAGTAAGAATAAAGACAGTTTTGCGGTAATTCAAAAATGATATGTACAAGATGATAAATGTTATGTATTTTCCTCCTATAGATTCCATAACAGTTGCCAGTCCTCGCAAACTATCATAGTTTTTAAAGGATAAAGACACTCTTTTTTATAGGTCGAATGTTCATTTTAGTAGGTAATCTCTCGTAGTAAAGTGAACAGATTCGATTAGTATACACATTCACTTGTATGATCGCAGCACAATGGTATTTTCGCTTGGCATGTCTATCAATTGGCATCAATTAGTCGAGAAATATAGGGGAAACAACGGTTTGAGCAACTTCAAATGTGACATGATAATCGATGGCAGACAAGCAAAGTAAAGCATTTCTGGAAATGCCAACATTTTGGGCTTTTCTCGTTGCTTGTGTGAACCAACAATGATGCAGCGTATAAAATCATCGAGATAAAGACAGGAGTCATTGGTGATTGAATTGAATTACACAATAAATGTAAAACGGCTGACCAGTTGATAAGTTAGGTTAGATTAGATTAGATTAGATTAGGTTAGGTTAGGTTAGGTTAGGTTAGGCTAGTCGAACTGCTGAGGACAATATCTTGTTTGAAATTGATCCGAGGAAGTTATACGACTTGGACAAGGAGAGGAAACAGACGCTCCATTTGCCACAACAATAAGAGTCCAGACGCAATAATTTCCCCATACAAACCGCCTTAGATCTTCTTGTATTGGAGTGATCGGTTTGGTATTAGGTGAATAAAAATCCTTATGTCTTTACTACGGCTATAAACTTATATTTATGTTTTTTATTTATTTATTTTTGAGCTTTAAACATTTGATTTACCTTCCATATTTTTGAGATTTCATACCGATGATTGGAAAACCGTGGCATGGCCCGATGAAGAACGTTTCTTCACCATATTAATGGCAGAACTAAACATGAAGTTAACAGCATGATACCAATGTAATCGTGACGGGTGTTATTCACATTAAAAGTTGGTGATATTTTTGTTATAGGGTAATTTCATAAGAAATCGTTTGATGAGGTTGCTCGACCATTTCAGATATTTTTTTTTTATTTTTACACCATGGTTAACCCTATCACTGAAAGGTACAAGACAATTTTTATTTTATTTTTAGACGCACTGTTTCTCACCGCGGCAGGCAAAAAAAACGGCGTTTCAGGGCTTTTGAAAAGTGGCTACCATTTCACTCCCGTATAAAATAAAAAGTTCTCGTTTCCAGTATCGTAAAGAGGGCATCACAAGCTTTAAGAAATATACAGACATGTTTGAAAATCTTTCTCACCTCGATTTAATCGACTTTGAAATCATGCGAGCGAAATTCTCACCTCTTTATTTGCGAGCGAAATTCTCATTTTTGACGACATATTAAGATGACTGGGATTTTGAATTAAAAGTTGTAAATTTTTCTGTGAATACTATGGTAGGGTTGTTATTACTGTACAGAAAAATATATGGATTTGGCACAGTTTCTTTTTTATATGAGCTCAATATCGGGAAATTTTCCATTTTTGCCGATTTCAAGGTCAAATATCTCAAAAGGGGGACCAAGTAAAAATTTTATTTTTTTTTTTTACCATAATACCTCTTCTAGTGGGAATCAAAAGGGTTTAGAAGTTACTGACCCTCAAGTATGTATAAAAATTAGTTAAAATGAACACTCGAATATCCTGAATAAAATTGAGACAAAAGTAGTGGCCGCTCGGGAGGGGGGGAAGGGATTAGAGTTTGACGAATTCTGGGCGAAGACCATTTACCACAAGGGTATATCGCAGTTTATTAAGAGAAAAAAGTGGGAAGAAACCTCAGTACGAATTTGAATATCATAGACATTGTGCCACCTGCGTCAGCCAGTGTAAAAATATGGCAGAAAAATTGATGATACGCGGGCTTCTTCGTCACTATTGGAAAAAGAAGAACAGTGCGCGAGCAGCAGCCGCCGAAATTTGCAGGTTGGAAGGTCAGGGTATGCCCATTGAACGGACAGCACGACGGTGGTTGAAACGGACAGCCCGCTTTTCGTCTGGAGACATGGGCTTGAAAGATGCGCCAAGGAGCAGAAGACCTAAAGAAGTGGATGACGTAGCCCTACGACAACAATTGGAGGCCAACTCAGGCAGCACCACCCGTGGACTAGCGGCGGACATGGGGCATCACAATCGAATGTGGTTCGACATCTGCACGCAATGGGAAAGGTCAACAGGAGCTGCCGAGTTGTTCCCCACGAGCTGACGCCCGCGCAAGCACAACAACGGGTGAAGGTGTGTCGTCAACTGCTGGAAAAAATCGAGGGTCTGCCACATCCAGCATACAGCCCCGACCTGGCACCTTCCGACTACTATCTCTTCCGGTCCATGGCGCACTTCCTGCGTGGACGGCGCTTCGCTAATGTCAGTGAGGTTGAAGACGCCGTGCGTGACTTTTTCGTCCAGAAACCGGAGGAGTGGTTTCGCGAGGGCATCCGCCAACTGGCTGATCGTTGGATGAAGACCATCGAGCATGATGGACTCTACTTTGAAGATTAGCAATGAGTGGTTCCTGTTTGGTACCCATTTAAAAGTTTACGCGTTAAAAGGCCACTATTTTTGACTCAACCTCTGTATTGAAATGTTTATTAATTTTTATTATATAATTTTCTTCCTGATATAATAGAATCCAAGATATTTAAATACAACAACATGTATTAAAAAACCCGTCAAATTTCATGACCAATCTGTAAAAGAATGCATCAGAACAAAAGAGAAAAAAGCAGTCACAAAAACAATGCGAAAACTGAGCCTGGTCGAATGACAAACTCACAAGTAAGTACCCGAAAATACTGAATAAAATTAAAAAGCTTAAATATTGAAATGTTTATTTCTTGTTAAAATAGCTTTCATTCTATTAAACATAACAGAATTCAAGTTATTCTAATTCAAAAGCCAGATTTTAAAATAAAATGAAAACAAAAATATCAGGTTGTTGCAAAAGTTTCTTCCGTGCCTAAGAAGGACTCATTTTCCGAGGGGGGTGTTCATATGTTTTCAAACAAATTATTGCATTCGATTCCTGAATATCTTTGCTATATTACATCCAAGAATCAACTTTCTGACTATACATCTGTAAGTGCCATCAACGGTTTGAAATGGACCTTTCACGCGAGCATATTCGAGCAATAATCTTCTACGAGTATTCTGGAAAGATCAGTGCTGCGCAATGTCACCGAAACATTTGCGAACGTTTAGGTGATGGCACTGTCAGTTTACGTACAATAGAAGAATGGTATTGCCGGTTCAGACGCGGATATAGCACTCTTCAAGATGCACCTCTCTGGTCGGCCAATCATGATTTCAGATGGTGATCTACGCCAAGCAATTGATGAAGATCACAATGTAACAACGAGGGAACTCGAAGAACAGTTCAAGTTTCAATTTCCAACCATTGCCCGGCATCTGCATGAGCTGAATCTGTCGTTCAAGTTCAATCGTTTCTGTGTTGGAATAAAAATCCGGAAAAAACTTTTGCAACAACCTAATATAAAACTAAACATGAAGAAAATTTTCTGTCTGTACGTATGTACCAATTTTGGTACGTAAATTTATGACCAATTTCGTGCAGCTATCTCTCCGAAACGGCCAATAGCATAACCGAATAAAAATTACACATACATGGAGGGTACCTTAAATTGTGCCTTGGCGTATTTTTATGTCAATTGGTTAGCCTTTTTAGAGATATTAATTTTTTCTAAAAATTAAAAAATGGCTGTAGCGTTCAAACCAGCAAACCAAACTCAATAACTCGACATGTAGGGATTCCTCTCTTTAAGGCAATTTTTTTTAAATGACTTGTTTGGCTCTAATGAGCCGTTTTGAAGTTATTTACAACCCCCCCCCCCCCCCCCACACACACACACCCACAATATATTTTTTTTATTAAATCGTACATAGAGGGATCCTTAAATTATGCTTTGACGTACTTTTCGTGGAAATGGGCTAAACCTTTCTAGAGAAATTAATTTTTTTTCTAAAAATGAAGAAATGGCAGAAGAATTCATCTCATCGACCCACACAATAAAATTGACATGAATGGCATCCTCTATTTTGAAAGTAAACTGTTTGGCTGCGAAGAACCATTTTGAGGACCCCCCCCCCCCAAGAATTTTTTCTTCTTTTTTGAATCCGTTTCATGACCTGGTGGTAGGCCTGTGCGAGTATACCATTCCGCCATTACACTTTAGTTTTGTGACAGCGTTTGTTCTCCTCGTTTGTTCTGCTGCTTTTTTCACCGAGTGGTCATGAAATTTGACGTTTTTTTTAATACAGGCTGTTGTATTTGGATATCTTGGACTCTTATTATATAAAACAGGAAGAAAATTATTTTTTAAAAATTAATAACACTTCAATATTTAAGGTTTTCAATTTTATTCAGGATTTTCGAGTTCTCACTTGTAACTAATTTTTATACATATCTGAGGATCTGTAATTTCTAAACCCTTTTGATTCCCAAAATGAAACTTATAAGTTTTGTTGAGCACTAGAAGAGGTATTATGTTAAAATTAACAACTTTTAATTCCATTTCCCAGTCATCTTAATATGTCGTCAAAAATGAGAATTTCGCTCGCGAATATTGCTGATTTCAAAGTCGATTAATTGAGGATCGAGAAAGATTTTCAAACATGTCTGTATATTTTCTAAAAGCTTGTGATTGCTCTTTACGATACCGGACACGAGAACTTTTTATCTTATACGTGAGTGAAATGGTAGCCACTTTTCAAAACCCCTGAAACGCCTTTTTTTTTTTTTTGCCTACCGCGTCGAGAAACAATGCGTCTTGAATCAAGATGGCTGTAGATAAAAATTATATAAAAACTGTTTTACGCTTTTGAATATCAGGGTTAACCTTGGTATAAAAAAAAAATTCTGAAATGGTCGAGCAACCGCTTATATCCGAATTGGTTGTTTTCACGTGGAATGCCTTTGGGATGTTATCATCGGAGACGTTAGATCGCCTATTGCACATAAACACACCGCGAATGCTATATCGGGACCACGTTTAATAATATTCTTGGTCAGAATATTTACTCCCGAATACGATCTCTTTCAGCAAGTTAATATCACATTCCATAGGGCTCGTTTGGTGTCCAAGTGACTTTAAAGATATGACCAAGAAATACCATGGCTCATGCTGAATGTTGCTCTTAATGCTATTAAGCTTATGCATTAAAATACAAGTCAATTATACTACCAATTTGCAGCACTTGCGGGACGCTAACTTTAAATGTACTTAACTAACAATGTAATTGACGATGGTGGACAGTATTTACATATTTCTATTCTACATCTGAAGACCTTTAAAACGAGGGTTTTGCTATTTTCCTTAAAGCCACAACCTTTCTGACATCGCGTTCCTATTTTGGAAATTACCAGATTGAATTCCGGAGATAATGTAGAAATGGGTATCTGAGAAAAATCCTAGAAGAAAAAGTTAATTAGTATAACCACTGTTGAAGAAATACTACCCATCGATCTGAACGTGAAATGCTATTTATTTTCGTCAGTAAATGCTATTTGAAATATTACGTTTAGCTTTTTTATAGCCTGAGAGAGAAATGAATTTAAGTTTAAATTGTTTTAGAGGATGAATTTAACAGCTGGTCAGATTAAGTAAAGTTAAAGGTATTGGGTTAGATTGAGTTTAACATTATCTTCCGGTGTAATCCGGAAATGGAGAGAGCGTCTGCACGCGTCCTTAACGAAATTTCGCGATCTCCCCAATCGCAGATAAATCATCATCTCGTCGGGTTTCTGAACAATAGAACGCGATTCGCCACGTGCTTTGTGACACGCAGCACGTGACAGTGAATAGGTCAGTCAGCCATTAATCTCGAACGCTGGCCTCTATTCCCACCACCAAAACAAATTTTGATTAATGGCCTCTCTCCCCGTCCTTCTGTTAATCAAATATTAAAAATGTTTAGCTAGTTATTTGAGGAACGAAGGAGCGGAACACCCGACTCATTACGGGGCCAAGGGAATAAATCATTTGCTTTTTAAAGCCACTGACAAAATCAGATGCCTATTTTTTTATTTATTTATTTTTTTAATCAAATCATTGCGAAATAAAAAATTTATATTGAGAAAAGAGCTTAATAATTTTACAGCTCAATTACCAGCAAACTTATTTTGCGATCGCGAATTACGGTTACGCGGGTTGAGCCTGCAATTCACGTCCTAACCGAGTTTTAAAAAAATTTTATTTTACAGAGATTTGAGTGAAATGGCAATTAACTGATTTAGGGCAATTAATAAATTTACTGGCTAATAAATGACTGATATATTACTGTATAAAAGAAAACTAGAAAATGATTTTGAATTTACTAACCCCCGTGGAAATATTGATTTGGTAGGATCTAATGTTAAAAAGTTTATTATTTTCTTCAATTGAAGCGGCCCCTGGAAAACAAACTTAAGGCGCTTAGATCCTTTTTTTAGTTAAGTTTATTTTTCTAAAATCTATCTTGAAATAGTAAATATAGTAAATATTTCATTTATTTTAATAAGTCGAATGCATGAACAAGAACTTAATTAATCGAATGCATGAATTAAAGGTAAATTCAGTATCCACGTAACACCACATTGTCTATGATGAAAGATGACAGTATCATAAAAAGTATAATCGTTTAGCGTATATAAAAATTTTCAACTCGAACTCAAAATTCATAAAATATGCAAAGACATTTCATTTATTTTTACTTTACATGTAGCTTTAGAATCATGAATTACAATGCCGAAGTTTCTATCGGTTTTCGTATTTACTCGCACACAAACATGGAAAATTTGAAAGTATTCTGCACTGTAAGTAATTAGTGAAATCTTGCGATATGTAACTCGTTCGAGACTAGAATCAAAAAGCACTACGCTTTCGGAGAGGAGCTTCCCGGCAGATTTTCTGTTATGTTTCGGTGATTTTCTCAAGAGCAGAGAGGAAAGGATCAGAGCTAATTATCTATATTACGAGGCATTTTTCTGAATAAATATCAGGTTAAATCAAAAATTTTCAATTGATATATGGTTCATATAAATTTTTTCCTTTAAAGAATGCGACAAGCGCTTGTATTGTGGAGTATAAATAAAATGCAAACGGAAGGGCTAATGCGATTATTGCAATACTCGGTGGAAATCTGGCATGGCCTCCTAGGTACCAGATCTCAATCTGCTGGATTTCTATTTTTGGGGCCACGTAAAATCAGTTGTGTACCGAACACCTGTGACAAACATTGAAGATCTGGCAGCTCGCTTTGCAGTTGTTTCAGAAGACATCAGTGAAATGCCCGGAATCTTTGGCCGCATACGGGAGTCCATGTTGCGCCGATACAATACATGTGAGGCCATGGATGGCTCACATTTTGAGCATCTTTTGTAAAGTTTCAGTGGATTCTCAGTTCCATAATAAACATGTGCACAGTGCATACTTAGACATGTGTTTTCATGTGCACTCTGCTTACTGCTCCCCCCCCCCCCCCACATTGGCAGTAGTTGAATTCCGACCCCTCATGCATTAAAAGAATCTGTTCACCTTCATGTTCACCTTCATGTCTCCTATCTGTGTGTGAAGTTTGGATTATACCTTTTGAAACACACTGTATATTTACTTCTGGGCATTTTCAAAAATTTCTTATAATTAGACCATTAGAAATGGAGTGTCGGGCATTATTCTTATCCCGAAGCTACTGATTGGCTATTTGGTTTTTCTCTTTATCTCTTGACTGTAATTTTTTTTGATGTTGTTAATTTTCGTTAAATAAATGACGGCATCGAAACACATCAGCGATAATGAATTCTGTCCTTTTGTAATTCTTCGTAGACTCTTCATAGAGTAATAACAGTTTTATTTTCAGAATGTTCATAGGAAATAAAACATGGAAATAACTTCGTTCCAAACATTTCCAAGTGAGTTTTTGTTTTCCAGTTTCAGTTAATTCAAGTACATAGGCTACCAGCTGATATGCCCGGCGTTGCTCGGGCTGTTTGTTTGATGGAATTTTGCAATATCTGAATTTGAATATAAATGAAAAACCCTTAATAAAGTATACATTCACTTTGGAAAAACGAAAAGAATTCTTTAAAGTGCTCGCGCTGGAATTTTGTGTCCAATCGGGTTCGCCCAGGAAAATTCGGCATTGCATCCTTAACATTTTAGAATATCAAAGAAAGGCTATGACTATTGAATTATTTCTGTTTATATTAAAAATACTTCATAGATTGAGAAAGTCAGGAACTCTGTTTACAGCGTCATCAGCATCCTTTATCAACATGTAACAGTTTCAATAGAGTTGTATTAAGTCAGAGCGTGGATTCGTGTTTGAATGTGGTTGTTTATATTGAGAGTATATCAGTTTTAACAGCAAAGATTGCACTCTCACACAATCAGCTGAGATCTTTATAAATTTCTAATATGTTTAAATAAACATTATCTATAACTGCTCTAAAGTAAGTTACTACATTAAAAAAAAAACATATGAAAAATAAATTTTCTCCAATTATTATCTCATTAGGGAAAGTCCCTTCACGTTTTCAGCAAAAGCTTGAGCAGCTGCACGGCCTAGAAATTATATTCTCTTATTAGTTTTAGAATTATTTCTTATATCTCTCCAAATATTTTAATAAAAAAAGAAATAATAACAATTTATTTATATTTATTTATTTATTTATTACTTTTTATAACATTATCTCCTTAACCCTTTATCGTTACCCCATAAAAATTCATGAAAAAAGTTTTTGACTTTTGCTTATTATTACTAATTATGTCAGGATTACAATTTTTATTACTTGCAATTATTTGTTACTGTATTGTTGCCATTATAGCAAAAAAAAACTATTTGTGAACCAATATATTTCATTACATAAATTGCTTTATTTCATATAAATGTCATGACTAATAGCACCATACAGAGTATTGAGAGTACCATACAAATGTCATGAGTGATGTCGATAAAGGATGAAAATGTGAATCATTAAGGCAAGGATCGTAGCTTTTGAAAAAGACAGGCCCTGGCAGTGAAAAGTCACCTGATCTTCATAGTCGAAGCAACAATCTAACCTTCATTGTTTCTAACAAACGAAAAAATAGTGATTGCTTAGTCCATCTAGTCTTAGTTTGCACCACGGTCTATAGATATTCATGGTCATCGAGCTCGGCCATTTTCCATTGTTTCGAGAAGCTAAGGAAAACAGATCGCGCCAGGTGCCGCATAGATCGCACCAGGGCCGACAGTGACCTGCGATAGAGGTTTTTCATTGAAACTGAAAATGAAAGTACAGTTTCTGTCTGTCGATAGGGCAGCGCTGCAGTTTCTGTCTGTCGATAGGCGGCGCTGCAGTTTCTGTCTGGCGATAGGCGTTTTTGGGCCGATTGTACATGCAGCGCCACTTTTCAATAGAGTTCCCGCCCTATTGGGAGCTAGAAACTTTAGCTTCATTCTAACAATGGAGCTCGATGACCATGAATATCTATAGACCGTGGTTTGCACGAAATGTGATGGACATTTCAATTGTTATGTATTATTTTATTTTTGTTGTTACAATATTCAACAATTGAAACGGCCATCACATTTCCAGCAAACGTGGCTGGACGGAATATAAAATCCAAGATGAAAGCAATGAAGATTACATTGTTGTTTGGATAAGATGGTCAGGTGACTTTTCAGTGCCGGGCCTGTCTCTTTCGTCGGCTGTGGCATGTATTAATTTCATCAACCATTGTTGAAGCACGACCAGCCGATTGTTGACGCAAGCATCACGGGCTGATTGTTCACACATGCAAGCAAACAAACATAAACCAAGTCTATTCCATAAAAAGATTATTAATTTCTACATTTTTAAGAGACTTTTCTCCAGTTTTAGATTTTTCCATCATTGTGCTAGTACTACACAGCTGTGTGTTAATTTTCAACTTTATGACTTACTTCCAAGTTGCATTTTAAAATCGAA
The DNA here is from genome assembly GCA_023313115.1 of Rhysida immarginata. NCBI lineage: Eukaryota > Metazoa > Arthropoda > Chilopoda > Scolopendromorpha > Scolopendridae > Rhysida > Rhysida immarginata. The sequence goes on from JAHWFO010115002.1 coordinate 1,795,269, forward strand.
CAAACATACTTACATTGTGCTTTATATAGATTTGCATAAATTGTATTAAAATATAAACACTCAAGTTTAAGGTTCGTCTACTATTGTTTATTATTCTTCATTCAGACCAGTAACAATTGGAAAATTAGAACTTCACTATACAATAGCTATTCAACATCGACGATGTACTGAACGGGCCCCGTTATATTGCCCAATAGTGTCTTTTTCTTTACCTGCATCTACGTCTTATTGCATTTTTGTAGGCGTCTGCCTCTCCAACCCCCACCCTTTCCCCTCCTTTTTCTCTCATCCCAAACCCGCTATTTTCTATCATTTCCTGCTTAGACCCACCACCATAAATCCCCCCTACCCTTTCTTCCTCGTCCATAAAGCCGCCTTCACTTAACATCGGATTCCGTGATAGTAACGTTTCATTACCTGGCCAAGGCGCATGCGCTAACGGAAGGCGCGGGTGCGCGCTAGAGCGCGTTGTCTTTGCCGTCTGCTGCGATAATTCAATTAACCTCTTTCAGACGGTTCCATTAACTATCAATTACCAGCGAGGAGCAAGTAGTTCCCGCTTTCCGGCGGGGGCCGAGCAGGCGAAGTGCCCGCCGCAGGATAAACAAATTGCACCGATTGTAAGAGCGCTAATCGAGCTTCAACCGAATGAAATATTCATGGCAGAATGAAAGTCAAAGCGAGGCTGGGAAAGCTCGTGGGAGACGAGATGAGAAGGAGAGAGAGAGAGAAAGAGAGAGTGAGAGAGCATAAGTAAGCGACTCTATTGCGATCAGAGGGCTCCATAGAAAATGTAATTGTGTTGGCGTTTCAAAAAGCGATCTATCATTCTTCACTCAGTATGGTTAACAAAAACGTTTCAGCGAAATACATGCTTCCATTTACAGATATATGAACTGTATTCATCAGCTTTTATGAAAAATGAAGGAAGTGCTTCAGCCATAATGGAAAAACTTCGTTATCCAACGTGACCCAGCTTTTTATTCTTTTACAACAAAACGCACAAATAATCTCTGCATCACTGCTATAATCTCTTCTACATAATAAACTCGTTGTAAACATACTTGGCAGGTACGTAATTGACCTAAAATTACGAACAATTCCTACCATTTATTTATATTTTTTAAAACCTCAGAAAAAGATTAGCGTCTTTCTTAATTCTTAATAAACAATTTAAATTTTAGATCACTCAGGTTATATATTTAAATGCATCATCTTGTGGAAAGTCATAAATTCGTGGATGTAACTTTGGACAGGAGGTTACTTACGGAATTTGAAGAAAGAATGCACGCAATATTTGAATATATTAAACATGTGAACCGGAATGACTTGGAGAGCCGACAGGGGCATGTTGCTCTTACTCAGATTCGTTACAAGCTGGACTATGATTATTTCATTTATTCTTCAACCATGAAATCGAACTCCAAAATCTCAATTCACCTCAACATATAGGCATTCGGATATCCATTTCAGCCTCAGTTGAAAGACAAATCCGTAGTCTATCCGCCGAACAAAGCTCTCATTATGTAGTATGCTTTTCGCGTATACGATGATTCATATCGTCCCACGTTTGAAACGCTATTCGAACTCTATTGAGCCTTACTTTACTTTCAAAAACACAAAATTTCAAGAAGGATTGGAATTAGGCTGGGGAAACTTCCAAAATTTGATTTCCAAAAATAATTAATTTATTCCTACATTAATAACATTAGATACCAAGAAAATGTGGATTCTCACGAATAACAAAGATGGGATAAGAGAAATATTTTACTTCTTGGCTGCCATGGATTCTCATCGAGCCAACGACAATCTAAATACTTTAAACAAGAAAAAGTCAGAATTTCTTCCAGTCCTTGCCGTTGAGAACGAAGGCATCGCCATCGAAATACATATCCAGCATTTCATATCTCGGTTTTTGTGGTAAAAGTTTTTTCTTCATATAGGCTACATAGAAATTTTTCCGGAATAGGCGCGCGCTGCCTTTCACGGACTCCAGTGAAGTTATCAATTATGCCAACATTTATACAAACGGTTTCAAAATCGATGATTCTGGTCGGTGCGCATTTATTTTAGAAAATAAAATCGATTCATATCGCTTACCTAATTTATATAGCTCTAAAGCAGGACTGCCCAACTTTTTCATGGCCATCAGCTATTTCTTTCACTGGAGCGGTATTGGATCTAACGATATCAGGGAATAAAAATACAATGTCATCTGTGGAAGTGGAAGCTATCAATAGATGGCGAGTTATGCTAATGATCGGAATGGAGATGAGTACGGGTTGAGCAGCCTGCTCTGCTGTGTGGCAAGGCTCTTTCAGACAAAAAAAAATTCATTGTCTTCTGCGATTCGCAAATGCTTTGAAAGCATTGAGGCACTTGGTTCCTGTCAAACCGTTCGTTCAAAACAGAAGGGCATACAACGAAAGCTTAACTTTTCCTCTAAGAGAGAAGTTAAAGTAAAATTTCTCCCAGATATACAGGGTGAGGCATTTATCTTGAGACAACTGAATATCTCGGAAATTAAGCATTGTACGAAAAAATGTCTAAAATCAAAAGTGAATTATTTCGCGGGGGAAATTCATTAATTAAAGAATTACCCCCCCCCCTTGTGAGGGGGGCTGGGGGAGGGGGTAACTTTGAAATCTTAAATAGGAACCCCTATTTTTAATGGTATAATCAGATTGTACACAATATTCGAGAAATGCTTTATTCTTGGTGTTTTTTCAATTGATCCAACCGTGTGAAATTGTGGAATTTTAAAGTTTTGAACCCAATTTTATCGTTGAAGACAAAGAGATAGAGAGTGGGTCATACAGACATTCCTACTCTACTTTTTAATGGTCCTTAAGTATCCGAAATCAGAATTTCAAAAATCCAATATTTTTCAATACACACTCTTAGACTCACTCTCCATTGGACTGCTGCCCCCAGAAGTTTACTTGTGCACTAAAAGATTTGTACAGTGCTTAGTTTCCGAGATAGTCAGTTGTCTCAAGATAAATGCCTCACCCTGTATAACGCCAGTAATTAACAAAACCATGCAAATGGGAAGATGGAGTGTAGTTTGTATTAATGAATTATTTTGAAGTGAAGCGCATCATCAAATATTGGAAATCGAATTGTTATTTAGAAGTGGTCGTTATAGCGAGATTTAAAATGGGTCATTCATGATATTCTCACAAGTATTGGCTCGGTCCGAATGAATTGTCCCGAAAATGAATGACGTATATGGACGCAATTAATTGAAAATTATGCTATCGTGCATAGTCAAAATAATCCCCCTGTGAATCGACACGTAGTTGTTATCTGTGCGGCAAGGCCATGATCCGTGAACGAAAAAGTCTTTCAATGATCGTGAAGTGTTTCCCTTACAGGAAGTGTTCCAGGCGACGAAACAAACATTATTCTATAGTTGATAAGTCCGGAAATATTCAGGATGAGGCCAATCCCCAAAGCATTTAGTGTTAGCATCGTATGGAAAGGAATATTAGCGAGTACTATATTAAGCAACCGGAGAGCCAGGTTGGCAAAAGTCGCCGTCCGACTGTACACTGCGTTTCATCCCTCCAACGAATAGAAGCAAGGACTCGAACGAGCTCCTACAAAATATAGGTAAACAACGAGGATGTAGCCCAAATATCTGTTAAGGAACAGTCGTCCCTCCTCGTTGACAAACTGTTTAGTCGAATGAGAAGACTCAATTACGTATCTGTTCAAATATTTCAAAAGTGCACAATGTTGAAAGTGCGAAGAGCAATATTGAATGTTGATCAACCATACCAATAAAGAGTTAATCAACCTTTAGCTCCGATCACAGTCGTAACATCATTTTTCTAAGCAGAGTGTATGAGCCGACGAGACCCAATCGGACCCTGACCCCGCGCTTTTTATCAGAAATTGTCAATTTCATGAGCTATCTTATGAAGCACGTGGAAGTCAGAGTCATGTTCACTCTACCCATCTGAGATCAGTCAAACATGTGACAAAGAACACCAGTCATAAACGTGTGCACCGTGAGTTCAACAATGCTGAGGTAGCTTGTGACATTCATGGCCATATCATTAGCAATTTAATAGATGAAGTATGAATTCGGCCATAATTGTTGCAGTAAGAAAACTCAATCATAGCAATATCATTACATTATTCAAACTGAGCTTTCTCAGCCGCAATGATGACTGCTAAGTTCATTCTCAGTGAAAAAATTGCTATTGTTATTCAATTTTAGTGCTGTCCAGGCACTATGTGTGTCCAGGAGAAAATTCCCAACACAACTCCCCTCCCTACCCCCTACATTCTGTCATTTAGCAAGATAGGTCGTAATGTTTGGGCCGTAATTTCCGCCCTGCCATGGTAGAGAAGAAACCGAGACTCATCGGATCAAACTACTTCGGTCTAATTTTGATGTACTTTGGCCCATTACAGACTTTCCTGTTTTTCTGTGATAACAAAGGTATCTTGAATATTATAACTAATCAAAGATAAGGTTTGTTATTGCGTTGTGCTTTTAATATAATTTTTTGTACATCTGTGTTGTACTGAGCTGTAATCTGTCATATTGTTGCCTTCTGCTGCCGCAAACGAAACGTACCTGTTACTTCTTTCATCCACAAGCCTTTTTTTGGTCACGGTTGCAGGACTATTTTCCGGCCTTTTTGTTTGAAGCTTTATTGCTAAAAAGCGATTGTCTGAACACCCGAGATACTGTAGAACGTGAAAACCTAGAATTTTAGCTGCCTCCGAAATACAGGAACCACGCTTCAGCTGCAGTCACTTTTGAAGCAATTTTATTCTTAATCTGGGTTACAATCCTTACAATCCCTCTCAATGTCTTTTTGTCTCTTTCAGTCAGTTGATAATGTCGTCCATACTTCGCTTATCAGACGACATTTTCTCATAAACTACAATATGCCGTTATATCCTTTGATATTGTACCTCGTACCGAATTTAAATTGACAAGCACAGTCACAGAAACGTCAGCTAAGCGGACGCCAACAATTTGTTCTCTGTGAGACTCAGTATAAGCTCTCACTCGAATCGTACTAGCAGCGCATGATGTGAAGGAGGATATTGTGGCTTCCCTTTCTAGAGGGTGTACGAGGGATGCCAACGGCAAGAATAAAGTCATCCAACGAGCAAACAGTAGTCTCTCCCACGCCAATGGTAATCGTAGACTGCACAGGCACCATGTTCAGGAAAGTGTGGCTCCTATTCAATAGCGTGGGATTTGAAAAGACTCTACCAAGAATACTTAACAAATATCAGCAATCTGATTGAAAAATTAGCAGCAATAGAGTCTGACAATTGGCCTTTATCCCGTGTATTGTGATTGGTTGCCACTAAATGTCAGTGATATTTTTTACGAAATGCCAATGGCGGATACTGGACGTGTTAACGGCATTTGTTGACTGTATCGTAAGTGAAAATTTTAATTGTTGTTGTTCAAAATTTTTGTTGCTATGGTTAAATATTGTTGTGTTCCCAATTGTCAGGGTGAGGAGAAAAAAATAAACATCATTAGAAAATAATTTTATATATAGGTCACGGTCTATAGATATTCATGGTCATCGAGCTTCGGCCATTTTCCATTGTTTCAAGAAACTAAAGAAAACAGATCGCGCCAGGTGCCGCATAGATCGAATCAGGACCGACCGTGACCTGCGATAGAGGTTTTTCATTGAAACTGAAACTGAAAGTAAATTTTCTGTCTGTCGATAGGGCGGCGCTGCAGGCGTTTTTGGGCCGAATGTACATGCAGCGCCACTTTTCAATAGTTCCCGCCCTATTGGGAGCTAGAAACTTTAGCTTCATTTTAACAATGGAGCTTGATGACCATGAATATCTATAGACCGTGATATAGGTATTTTGGAAATGACTATGAAATTAAAATTATGAAAGGTTATCAGTAAACATTTAAATCATTATATTTTACAAATTTCAGGTTAATAAAATATGTTGAATTGTTAAAGATAATAATAAAAAATAAAGGAAAAAAAAACAGAAAACACTACTCCACATAGAAAAAAAAATTATTTTTTTTTCCTTTTTTTTCCTTTGTTTTTTTTTTTTTCCTTTTTTTTTCTTTTTTTTTCCTTTTTTTATTAAGGTATCCACAGTTTCGGCTATTTTTCTATTTATTATGATTATTATTATTATTAATATTATTATGATTATTATTATTTATGGAAAATGTAAAAAGACGAATTTTACTCAAATCACAAGTGCTTACAACACGACCAAGGGACGCCATTTTTTATGTGGTCACGTGGATAGTCAAGGCTACGAAGGCTAAGAATGGTGTGTGAGAACGAGAGTTTATGATAAGGGTCAATTTTTGGTACATTGTAGAGTCTTTTCCGCATGAGAAACTGCTCCAGATTCTCAACAAAAACAATTCACAGGTGCTCCAAAAGTAACTGAAAAATTAAAATATAATAAATTGCAAAGTACACTCATGTTCAGGACAAAAAAAACAGAACACCTTGAAGGAGTAGAGCCATGACTTTGCATTATTCACAGTATGTAAAATAGGCAATACAGATCGACCGATTAGTATCTTGGTGGCAGAGGGGTCATGTGTGTCGAAATAGCTAATAATCTGTATGGCTATCTCTAGCATGTATCATTTGCCGAGGTATGAATCGAATAATGTTTTAATGGTGTCTTGTGGAATGATCATCCAGGCTTTATTGGCCCGTGCTCGACGTTCATCAAGTCTTGCTGACGGACGTTGATAATCCTGTACCTTTCGTCTGACCAGGTCCCTGACATTTTCTATTGGCGACAAATCCAGCCATCTAGCCGGACACTTTAGAACTGGAACATTGTTATCCCTGAAGAAGGCACATGTCATCGCTGCAACATGTGATACGGAATTATTCTGCTGAAAGATAACCCCTGGAGCGTTCTGCAGGTATGGAAAGACGACTGGCCGTAGAGTGCCACTGATGTGCGATTCCAATTAGAGGTGATTTGCTTTACTACCCGATAGCACCCACACCAGAATGCTTCGTGTTGGTACGCCTGGTGCGAATACACTCTTTTCGATACCTCTCCTCCTGTCGTCTTTGGAGAGAGATGCGGCCATCATTTTCATTTGATCACAAACGTGATTCATCCGAAAACACGCCACTCGTGTCGTTCGATGCACCACATCGCGTACGGCCTTCTTCGTAACATTCCCTGCGCACTCTTGCCACGATGGAAACACTGCGCCCTACATGACAGGCAATTCCTCGGAAGAAAGCATTGCAGTCTCTTATGCCAATGATGCGACCTTTGTCAAACTCGCAGATCTGACTGTATAGATGTCTTACTTGACGACGAGGCATCCTTGTCACAGCTGACCAATTACGGAGCACTTATAACGTAATAACGGAGGATATACAGGATGTGACACGCATGATACGATTGGCCTATACCTGGTATGCGTGGACCAATGACACTAAAATGCTAATCATTTCTGCGGTAGTGTTTGATTTGCATAATTTGAAAAATGCAAAGTTGTAGCTCAACTTCTTCAGTGTCCTGTGTTTTCTGAACACGCGTTGTTCTGGTTTTTCAACTAAGTAATCTGATGCGGTTGGAAGAGAAATACACAAAAAGAAATGGTTTTTTTTGTTAATAATGAAGAAATTTAATATCAGAATAGTTGCATTTCTGAATGCCCGAGGTCCTCGAGAGCAACGGGACAGCAGTATAGAAACAGAATAACCGAATGGCCCCTTGTCATACCATCAGTGGCTGCTAATGCTGATTAGAGTGCTACTGCTAACATACACATAAGGCATGTGTACGTGATAAAACGCTGTTATATTGTTATCAGATCTCGCATTGTGCTCGTTTCGTTTGAATCGGGCGTTCGAAAAGGTAATCGCAATGTCTTCTTCGGCATCGAAGCAGATGATGAATAAGTTTGGGGAGAGGCTCTTTGGCAGTAAACCGCAGAAGCAGAAAACCCCGAACATCTGCTGCCATCGTGAGGTTCAACTGACAGCTGCAACGCATAGACAGTGCAGAGCACACTAAGTTTTACGACGAACCGGTATTTCGTAGGGAACTGTCTGGAGACCATTTAGCATCACCCTGAAGAGATACGCCTACAAAATTCAACATTTGCAGAAACTACAACCTGCCAATTTCATGAAACGGTAGAGATATTGCAATTTGGGGTTACAGGAAATTGATGATGATAGGGACTAGATGTTAAATGTTCTAATGGTAAACACACAGAATTGCCTCATTTGGGGCAAAAATTACTGCGAAGTGCAGCTTTAAAGCTTCTTTGATTATTTACCCTTTATTCTATTATTGGCACTTTATTCTTTAAAAAATTTCAGGCTCGGTATTTCAAAATCTGAATTATTTCCCCGGTTGCTTTGAGTGGTCATTGTTAGACTATAAATTCTTATTTTCCACGTCGATGAACTCCATTCACGGCAAAAAATTATCGTAAAATATCTTTTGCGCCTTGACAAGAACTTTCGTTTTGACACCTCGATTTCTTACTGTCACAAATTATCGCTATGTAGCGCTTTCACGGAATAGTGTGATCCCCCACTTGGAAGAGAGACAAGCATTCTCCCCAATCCATACCTGTAACATTCATTGTCGCGCATTGCCACTCCTGTCTAGCGACTGTTACGATCAATATTTAGAGAGAGCCGTGTCCTATGCCGCTCTTTTTCGCATGAGTGGCCTCCAAAGGCCTCCAGAATTTCCACCTTTCGACTTTTGGCTGTGGTCTAGCGGATTCATAGGTGAACAGAGATCGGTAAACTTCAGTAGTCACTGTTGAAGGACTCCATTCGGTACCATGTTTCTGACTTACCAACTGACATGCTGTTTAATGCTGTGAACAGTGTCTTCCCTTATCTCCTGAATGAGGAGAGTCACGTTGAACTTTCTTCTGTATGAACTCCCATTCAAATGATATTATCCCCCACGGCGCAATCTGATGGCCAGACATGTAACTATTCTTGTTTATGTTTTCGTCACTGTGAGGTGTCGAAAAGTGATACTCACATTTGTTTTCACAGGTTTAACAGCAAACATGTCTATAATATTCATACGAAGGAGTACGTCTGATACATGTGGATAATTTAGTGAATAACGTGCACGTAAGGCAAATCAATATAGAGATGTTGCGCTTACTACATCATAATAGAAAATGCTATTAAGGGAATGAGTTTTTACAACAAATGCGAGGAAAACATTCGGATCCCATCTGCAAGTTAAAATGACAGTATTATAAATTGTACTATACAATAAATTGTATTTTCTATTAATTGCGTATGCAAACGTTGAGGAAAGCATGTTAAGTTTACATAAAATTTAATTTTAACACCTCATCAAATACAAAAAAATACCCTGGTAAATAATTATCATTAATTACTTTAATTAACTGCTATAATAATTAACTACAAACTATCTGAAAATATATTTCCGCATCATTACAAGAAGGTGAGTATAATTCAAATTGGTATAATTTCCCAAAATAATAAGTTCAATTATGATTAGAAAAGTTAAATTTGATCACGTTAAAGACTTTCAAACTTAGTACGACGCCGAATTAGTCCTAAGTTTTATATTCGAACATTGCGGTATTCTAGAGATACTTTCTCAGCTGGACTTTGAACAACAGGAGAGGAAATGAAACATTTCTTCCTCTATTGAATTTCGTGCTGCGAATTTGCTACAGTATTTTAGTGGATGATATACTTGCTGGATGATTTTATGTATCTAATACATCTATCATTTCAAAATCTAGCTGAGCACCTAAGATCACTTCAATATCACTTGGTTAAAGGCAATCATGATACTAATGTGAAACATAGGACGTAGCCGATCTTGTGGGTTTCACTTGCATTGTAGATAGCTCAGACAGCTGAATTCCCTCTTAAAGGCCGTCTACACGAATATCGAAGAAGACATAGTAAGAGGCAGTTTGTGAATAGACAAACAACGTCGCTCGAAGTTGCTCTAACCATAAGGGCGACAACAACCCAGAGTCTTCTATGTGTATTGTGAAAATTGGAAGACAGATTCCCACACCTCTCACTGGTGACCCTTGATCCCGAAATCGAAAAAGAATACTTGTGAACATCGTCCGTAGAGGATAGAAGTTATTACTTAGTGATCTCCTGAAGTTAGTGATCTCCTGTTTTCTCCTCAGCCGACAGCGACGAAGCATTTGATCTCCCATACAATACGCTACGAAGATTAACAAGTTATTTCTTCTTGTTAGCTATTAAATACACATTCTTATCCAGCGTATGGCAGGAGAATTTGTTTATTTAAGATTTCTACATTTCAGAATTGTATTTCTTTACTCTATCATTACCTTTCTGTCCAACTAATGATAATTTACGTAATAGTTAATCATTATTCACGGAAGAATTAAGCATTCAAAAAAAAATTTCAGGCACATACGCAACAGAGAACCTTACATTTGCTAGATGTAAAAAATTTGCCAAGAGAGTCAAGCTGCGTTTACGAAAGCCTCCAAGATTTACCATCACCTCGAACACAATGGCATCCTTGAAGAGCAGCAAAAAGGCTACGTACGTGGCTGTAAAGAACAGTTAATAATCGATCAGGTCGTCCTGCATCTAGCTAAAAACATCGACTATCACAAGGCCTTCGATTCTGTCCCGCACAGCTGGCTGATACAGATCCGGAAAATCTATCAAATAGCCCCCAATTGCATCAACCTCCTTCAACTGAAACTGTTCTACACTCTAACAGGCTCTTAGTGGTGATATAACCATTCAGCGAGGTATCTTCCAAGGAGATTCTCTAAGCCCACTTTGGTTTTGCATGTCACTTAACCCACTATTCCAGATCCTTAACAGCTCCAAATACGGGTTTAAAATCAAAACTAAAAATCAGGCTCCATATACACTCAATCACTAAATGTATAAGGATGACATCAAACTATGTGCATCCAGCCATAACCATTTATAACACCTATTACGCATCACAGACCAGTTTTCATCGACATCGGCCTAAACCTTGGGGTCTCCAATTGTCGGGCAAATTCTATGCAAAAAGGAAAAATCCTAGCACCTGCCTTTCTTCTAAAAACTGAAAAAACACTCACACCACTACGATAAAAAGAAAGTTACAACAGTCCCATTACATACCTCACAGCAAAATCAAAAACGAACTGACACAGACCTATATATATACTGCCTCAAAGCTGTCTGCAACAGTGAACTCCACGGCAGAAATATCATTAAAGCCATCAACACCTTTGCAGCTCCGGTTCTCACAAACCTGGCAAACCTACAACGCAAAACCGTCGCGTAACAAGCTCCACCCTCGTTCCAGCACAGGAGACTATATCTACCTCGATATTTCGGAGGGCGTGGCTTCGTAGATCTGATAACTTACATGATACGCAAATCGCGCAACTATAACTCTACTTCAAAGGAAAGCAAACCAATTCTCCGCTTCATGCCAGCGTCTATGTTGCAAAAACCATACTCCATTACATCTTAACCAATCCAATACCCAACAATCACGTCACCTGCTGTGCTCCAACAACGCCGATTACAAACCTGGTCCCAGAAATCGCTACACCGCAGACACTTCCAAGATCTCCAGCAACCTTTTGTAGACACTAGAGCCTCTAATGCCCGGCTGGTAAGAGGAGATCTGCACCCAGAAACAGAGGGCTTTAAAACTACGATCCAAGATCAAGTAATTAATACCAGAAATTATCAAAGGTATATCCTAAAAAAACCCATTGAAACAGACCTCTGAAGGAAGTACCAACACCATACAGAAACCGTTCAACACATCCTTTCGGACTGCACCCTTTTGGCAACCACGGATTATTATTTAACCAGACACAATAACGTGGAAGAGAGAAGAGAAGAGAGAAGAAGGAAACTCCACTTGTCCACAAAATTCCACGTGGCCAAAATCATATATTAGCATCTAGCCACTAAACACCACTTGCTTTGTGAAAAAAGTGCCATACTATAAGTACGCTCCAGAACCAGTTTTAGAAAATCAATTTCATCATCTGTACTAGGAGAGAACTATTTCCACAGTCAAAATAATCCCACACAATAGACCAGACATTACTCTCACTGACAAGAGCAGACGCATCACCTACCTCATCGACAACCACCCTGGAAAAACAAAGACGATACACTGATCTCGCCATCGAGCTCCAAGAACAATGGGGAATGAAAAAGGTACATGGTATTCCCATTGCCCTCCACGGTTGGCATCGTCCCTAGCAACCTGCAGCAACAATAATCAACAAATCAACACTAGATCTTCCCACCAGCATTTTTCATGAGCTGCAAAGTATTTCTTGACAGCTGCCACATCCTGCGAAAATTCCTACAGTTTTAAATTCTTAGTTCTTAAAATGATTTTCTTCTTTTTTTATTTTATTTTGTATACATGTATTTTTTTCTAGTTTTGTGTAAAATCTATGTGCCCAGACATGTATTGCAATATCAAATTTTGTTTCTTTGACCACTGTCCGTAAACTTGTATACCAGTTTCAAACTGAGACCGAATAAATAATAATAATAATAATAATAATAATAATAATAATAATAATAATAATGCTGGGCACTGCATTTTCGCCAAAACACAGTCAGAATTCTTTAGCATGTCCCTTAACCAATTTCCACCTTTTTAGAAAGATGGTGAACGTCCGATATTCATACTGACGGACAATCTGTTTGCACAGCTGCTGGACCTTTCCCCCTGTGGGAGCCGGTTGATAGATGTCTTCGATAGATGTCTGACAGGCCCTGAGCCGGTAATGCCACTGAAATACTTGTATACGGAACATGTTTTTTTTTCTCAGAATACTTGTTGAATCATTATTAGCGCCATAGGCCCATAGTTCTTGCATACGAATACAACTAATGAAACAATCGTCTAATTGCGTGCAACTTAGCATACTGACGCCAGTACAGCGTGATTCAAAAGTTCTCGAACCCATATTCTTCTTTATATCTCTTGAACAAAGAAAAATATCAATACAAAAATGGCGTTGAATACGGTGTATATTTTATTAAATGCACTGCATCATGATTTACAGTAATTTTTGAAACTGAGAACCCATTCTGTGCCAAGCCACAAATCTACTCGACGACAGGTATTTGCAAGAACACTTTCCAACATATCGGTGAGAATAGATACAATGATGTTGCAGATGTTGTCCTTTAATGAGTTGATTTGATTGTCTTGTGAATGCTTTTTTGAGATGAGACAAGAGACAGAATTCCGTTAGATCAGTTGATCGTGGTAGCCTACCACTTCTTGGCCGTGCATTGTTTCCCTGAATTTCTGAATACAAGATGTATTATTGATTTATTAGGCATATCTCAGATTTCTAGCTGTTTACGAAATCCTGTCTGAACATTTTGAAGGAACTAATCTTCAAATATCAATCTACAATGATAAGCTTTTGTAAACTAACTGCATGTTGCTTTGTGCCCTCACACAGTCCATAATAACGCTATCTATCATGCATAAAATAATGTTTCTACAGCGCGAATTCCAAAATGGTATCTTTATCTTCATGGGAAATAATGAAAACTATGGGTTGCAAGACTTAGAATCACTTGCTATAGCAATTACGTTTGTCACTATAACTGCTGTCCTGGAGGCGACACCAATACGTAACATTTTAGATACTGCATCGTATACACGTCTTAATCGGGGACGTCAGCGGTAATCTGAGTTCTATTATGGGTATGTCTTTATGTAACTTATAGATTAGCGTTTTATTAATTTATAAAATAAAATCGTATTAGTAGATTTGTTTTAAAATTGTATTAGTAGATTTGTTTTAAAATTGTATTAGTAGATTTTAAATATTAATTAAATGCAAAATAGTGTCACTAGAAGAATATTGGAAATTGTTCCACCAGTTTTTAGCGGATTTTGGATGAATTATTAATCATTCTTCATTAAAGGTTAATTATATGCATAATTGCTTTATTAGAATAAATTATAACGTACTCAGCAAAAGTCTGTTATTTGATTCAGTGAAATATACTGCGTTATTTCTTGGCACATTTAAAAAAATTCACCGAGCAAAGGAAACTTTTCACCGAGATTTCAAAAGATTAACTAACGAAGGCATTTTTTCATAAATGTTCTATATAAAACAAAGTTATAACTGATCTAGAGGAGCTGCGCATGCTTAACGAATAGAAGTTATGAGGCAACACTAGTCCACAAAAGAGATTTATGCTAGCTGTATAAATCTTTTTTGTAGACAAGTGTTGCCTCCTACCTTCTACCTCACTGCACAGTTTGAATGCACCGCACCCTAGTGGAAGATTGGATTAAAATGTAATATTGTGGTCTGAAAAACTGGGGTGTTCCATGTTTGGCCAGAAAATCCTGGACGTGATGTGAGGAATGAGACGGTGCATTGTCACTAGAAAAGCTCAGCGAATGGATTGAGTTATCGAAAACAAATACAGCGTGTATCTGAACGGTCTGTACAAACTTGGAAAAGAGGTAGTATGGGTGATTCTTTAGGTAGCCTAAGAAATCTCTGAGGGCATGAATCACAGCATTCTGATTAGTAAGCCGTTTGCTTTCTAAAAAGCGGTCCGAATGCAAACATGTAAAAGTCTTATTTACTTCGTCTTTCATTTGCCACTATTCTTTGCTTGCTATCGAGTCGCGAATTTTTGAATAACCATACAGGGTGTTCAGTGTTCAGAAAATAACCAACATTTGGGATAATTTTAATAAATGGGGGTCATATTGGAATTCATGGCAATTATTTTTTTCAAAGACAAAACTGCAATTCCAGAATACATGTTCAATACACTTCTGCCATCATTGAATTGATGTGAATCAGAGAAGAATGTGAGGGCGACACGGAAAGCTTTACTATTACACGATCATCGTTTAATAATTAAATATAGTGTACAATGCACCCAATATATATATACAGTATATTAATGCAAAGTTTTGCTAACACCTCTCAAAACAGTCTCCAATATTGTCCGCAATTCATAGCCAGTGATGTAGAAGGCTGTGAATACTATTCGCTACGATGTGTTGAATAGTGCCGGGAATACAATGGCTAAATAAATAAAAGAGTAACAAGGAAAAACAAAAAACAAAAGCTTTTTTTGCGGGTAAAAGTTTCTTCATTTTGATTTCTGCTTAACATACTGGGTGTTTGATTGCAACGGTGATGCGCAGGCACCGCCCATGCGCCCTGTCTAATGTTTACCTTCAGAAGCATGTCCAAACATACTTGCAAATGTGTTTGTTTGGATTTACAGTACTATCGTAATTTTAACAGGAAAAAAAAGATTGCCAATAAATCCATAAAGATCCTCGTATTTTTTTTTCTCTTTTTAGATGATTAAATTAAGGGATGAGTGGAAAGCTGCCATTGACCAGAGCACGATTTAAACTCGAATGAATATGTTAATTCTCAAAATTGTCGTATACAGTATGTGCCATGGAAAATATTCATGTGCTCTATGAGATCCTTTTTACTCACAGAAAAAATTGACGTCTCGTGCGCAATCTCACGGCGAATAATTTTCATTTCTTTCAAGAACGGTAAAGAGTGAGCGCTATTTTCTATAGTGAGACAATTTGTGGCTACGTCACCAGATGAAGACATCGAAAGCACGTGGTTTCAATACAGTATTACTATAACACTTACAGCCAGGATAAGTACGGATTAGTTTGAAAGCGTGTTTTCAGGACAACCATTTCAAATCTTTTGTGACCACTATGATCCCATTGAATTATTTAAAATGGAGCAATAAAAAAAGATGACGCATATTCAAATCATACTCTCACAAACAAACATTCAAATATTGTCCGGATTAAAAACATATCGGCTAAAACATAGGTATAGATAAACAGAATAATAAATAACTTTACTTGATCATTACTTATCTGTATTCAGGGAAATCCAACTTAAAACAGAATATGACAGAAGAGAGACCAATCAACGATGAATGCTTTGATTGGTTGAAATGGAATCATGGAGAAAATCAGTAATAAGAAAAGTGTTTTTACACAGTTCAACAAAACGGGACTAATGAGTTAAATTTAAGGGATCTTTGTCTTGATTTTTTAGGCAATCTGGGGAGCGGGGGGGGGGGGGCCC
Organism: Rhysida immarginata; assembly: GCA_023313115.1. Taxonomy (NCBI): domain Eukaryota; kingdom Metazoa; phylum Arthropoda; class Chilopoda; order Scolopendromorpha; family Scolopendridae; genus Rhysida; species Rhysida immarginata. Next base: position 1,811,401 of record JAHWFO010115002.1, read on the forward strand.
CTAGAAATTTTCCATAGTTCGAAGAAATTGAAGGATCGATGGTCATCTCTGATATGCAAAATTTTAACGTTTTCTTTCTTGGCGGCATGCCCACTTGTTAAAAATTAATGAACGTAGCCTGACAATTCTGGTTTATAATTTATTGGTTTTACAAGACAAACTGGCTGATGATGACGTAGTGATCAAAATATACACATGCCAATAAATATCAAGCTTTTGTGGTTAACTGTAACTGGCGCCTTCTTTTTTCTTTCGCCTTACTAAGGGTCTTTTCAAGCATGATTTAGCGCGTACATTTATGGGCAATACAAAATGGGGAAGATTTTCAAAATTTGTTATAAATATTTGATTCTTCATACAATTGCTTTACTTTCTGAACATTCTCCAGTTCAACGATCTATAAGTGGTTGCAAATTATGATCGTGAATATTAATGAGGAATTTATGTACTATGTGATAAATCTTGTTATTGGTTAATTTTTTAAAAGAAAGGTAGAAAAAAATTAACATTTCAGATAGAAATTTACAAAAACCTTCCAATATTTTCTAAAAGTACCGAGTTTTAATTTTTCTGAAATATTAGTTTACCTTTAAAATACCGCTAGTTAGTTTTTCAGAAAAATAAAAGCCTATATAAAAAAATGATATATATTTTTTAATATGATCTCTTGATTTTAAATGAGTTCTACCAAATCTTTAGATATCCGAAATCGTGTGTATTTAATAATTTTCTTTTGATTAAGAAAGTTAAAGCACCGGTGAAATTTTAAAAACAAACTATCAATAAGAATATCATATCCATTTTGAATAAAATTCCAAAGAATCTAAAAATTAAAAATTTCAAAACTTTTTCTTTAGTAATATATTGTTTTAGTAGGAACATTTGATTGACTGGGAAAAACCGAAAGCTAGCTAAGCCACCATATTAAAATTTTTCAACTTATAGCTACAAATATAGAGCTTTTATTAAAGATATTTTTTTTTACAAAATATGAGCGTTAAAATTCCAATGAGAGAAAAATTTTCTTCATTTGTGCAAATGTTATAAAATCGTTTCTTTATTTTCTTCAACACTATAGGTTCATTAAAGAGCTGCATCTGTTTAATGTGAAAGTATTTTTCTTCTTTTATATGAATGTTCTACGTCCCGAGAAGCAGTAAGGAGGATGTCGACGATTGAGGGGGTTTTCGACGGGGGTTGCCCATGGCGACAGGGGTTCTCGTTCCCGTGACAACCGACCGCCTAAACCCTCGTCGCAGGTTGAAATAGAAATGTCAATTGATTCCCTTTCCGTTTATGGCCCGCTTTCATTGGTTTCAATTTGCTCGTGCCGTCACATGAACGCAACTCGATTAGGTTTCGAGTGCCGAGGACATGAGCGCGCGCTCAGGGTGACACGCGTTCCCCGCGCTCGTCGCAACAACCCTCCCGTCAGTCTAACCCTGTCTTCGAACATCAGTCACTTGGCAGTAATAGCTTGATTGCCGACGAGTCAATGGGAAAATCAACAGCCTCTCCATGGATGAAAACGTCAAAAGCCCCATCTCACCATCCATCCTACCACTAGATAAAGGTGGCTTTCAGAACAGGCTAAATATAAATAAAAGAAAGAAAGTAATATTTCCTCTACAACTCAGAACCTAAATATTTCAATGACATTAGATTTAGCTCCAAAGACTTTTAAATTTAACGAATTTACAGTAACGTCTTAAATCGTAAATGTTATACAAAGCTATAATTTTCAAGTATAAACTTCCAATAACTGGCATTATATTTATAGAATTTGAATGTATTCATATTCTTTTAAAATATGCATTAATGAAATGAAAAATTATTCTTAAAGTAAAGGACTGTATTTTATGCAATCGCTTTCTAGTATACAAGAAAATAGAAATAATGGAATAATCTCCACACAATGATCGATTACTTGGAAAAGTAATTTTAGAAGTAAAATTGGATTGAGTTTGCACAGTATATAAGGTTTTAAATGAGAAATCCTTTTTTTTTTTTGGTTTGCTTATTTTTTTCTTGTTGTTGTTATCGCTGTCCGTTTGTGGGGATGTGAATTGTGATAGGATGCCCCTATCATCTCCGCATCCACCTGGTTCAAATTAATCTAATTTGACATATGGCAAAGACAGGGTATAATGTTCTTTCATGATTCCTCCCAAGCTCAGATGAAGTTCCTTTAACTGAAGAAATAAATACAATATGCAGCATAATAAACTGAATTAAGCTCTTTGAATGGATACAATATGCAATTGTATTCGTTTAATTTCATTAAATCTTTTCACCTTTTCCCCTTAATATAATCAACGGTATATGAATTAATATGCTTTTAAAATGCAACGGTTGAAATGCACGCTTTATGTGGAATGCTTACTAACTAGAAATAGAGCATGCATTTCAAATAGTTGTAGCACCAAAGGATTTTATAAATTTTATAATAGTTGTTGTTGTTTCAGTAGACTAGAATCTGGCCACTAGATGACTGGAGTGGCATCCCAGTTGCAGATTCATTATACTAAACTTTTGCTTATTTTCTTTCGTTGGAGTTTCATATATTGACGCTTTTAAGCGAATCAAGCTTAAGTAAATTCAATTAAAAACGCGTCTATTTTATAGAAGCACACAAAAGAGCCTGGTAGTTTGAAAATATGGGATTTATAGGCTCATTCTCTTGCTAGCATAGGAGTGTATCATATTTAAGAATTTGGGGAAAAGACGCATTTCCTTTTCTGCGTCATTGAAATTTAATAAATTTTGTTTAAATTTTGCTATCATTATTTAGCACTTAGTACGTGCTAAATAAATTTTGCTATCATTATTTATTTGAGTACGTTTTATCGTACACAATAAAATACAGAGATGTGCAAATTATTAGATTAAAGGAAGGGATTTAATAAAAAAAAAAAAAATAAAACCCTCTTCTCCTCTGTTGGACAAATTTACAATTTTCTGAGTGACAGAGCTGACGATTTTCCAAGCTTTCTTCCACTGATATGGTCTATATAAAACAAAATGATTATTAAACACTAAGAAAAGTAGAACTATCACTCAATAATGAATTAATTATTAATTATGAGAGTCATACTGAGCAAGCCTGACCCCTTTGAGGAAAATTTTATTAAACAAAATTTCCCAATCGATTATTTTAAAGGGAGGATTTTATAAACATAAGTAACACATTATAAAACATCATTGCAATGCAAATTAGTTTTAAAGCTTTGGTTTGTCACTAAGAAGAATATAACATCGAAAATGCAAAAAACTCTTATGTTGAATATAATAATTTGCACGCCTCTATAAAGGTATACATTTTTTCAGAAATTAGTACATAATCATTTTTTAAACGCAATGTGCATCAACCCAAGATAGCTCAGGTCAATTTTGCATTTTCTTATTTATTCATATATTAAAAATTATGTCTCAATATATTTAGCAATTAAAATAAATCGTAATTTTGTTTTTCATTATTTATGGAAGACAGCTTTCATCTGTTAATGACTTAACATATTACAAATATTATCAATTTTAAAATAATAATAACGTATATTGATTGTTATTATTTGACATCTGATAAATTAAAAGATAATTTATTTGTTTTGAAATATCAGAAGTATTAATTGGAGTTGAAAAGCAGATAAATCGGTTTATATTTAAATATTGATTTGAGGGTCATCTCTAAACATTATGCATTCTCACAATCTCATTAAAATATAATTGTTAAAATCATTACATGGTACATTCCAGCTGGTTAGCATAGAAATTCAAACTGGCAATATTTCTATAAAAAGCAAAATTGACATTCTTAAAAGGCATGCAAATGTATACAGTTATTTAATGGCCTCATTCTCGTTAACAATCTATAGTTTAGATTATTTAATGGCTAAAATAGACAATATAGAATTAGATAAATAATGCGGAAATAATATAAGTTTTTAAATCAGTATATTTAAAATATATTGTATATTATCGTTTCATAGCAGCATACTGTTTGGAGCTCAAGTAACCCAAATATTGAAGGAAATAATCGTATTCGCTGTAATTCATATCATTCGCTTAATTTATTCAATAAAATCAACATATTTTGTTGTTAATAAACTCAATTAAAAATTAGAATTGCTATATAATTACATGTAATATAAAACATATTAAGACAGAATGAGCAGATAAACCATAATATCTGTTAAGACTTTAGGAAGAGGCAACCAAATCTAAGATATGCGCTGTTATTTAAACTGTTGATATTCTGTCTGTCAGTCCTATTATCCGTACAAGTAACTAGCCAGTAGAAGCAATAATAAAATATCGTATCTGCGAAGAAGTTATCAATAATTATATATAAATATATAATTTATTTTCCTTCAAGAATTGTTTAAATGCGCACAAGCAATAAATTTTTACTGATCATATCCACCAACGTATACATAACGTATGCATGGTGTATAGTTATTGCGGTAATTGACATGTTTATTCTCGTTCCGTGTTAACTTCTAGAGCGTTGGAAATCAATTTGAAGTGTGCAAGAGAAAAAATATAGCCTCTTACCCTTCAACATCCTCATTAGAGAAGGCAGTTGTTCTTTTGTAAAGGCGGCATCGAAAGCATGGCGACCCCGGTGGTCGAAAACAGTCGCTCCAGGTGGAGGAGGGGTAGAAAAGGGCGGTGGGGTGAAGAGAAAACCGGTGGATAATTTGTTGGCCCGATGAGTCAATACTACCTGTCTCTCGCCATTTAACTTCAAATCCTGTTTTACGGTGAAAAGGGTAGACTACAATGTCAGGAGAAACGAGAGAAAAAGGGAGGGGGAGCAGAGGAAAAGGCTAAATTGCTAACATCCTCGGTGGCTATCGGTGGCTTCGCTCGCAATGAGGAGGCGTGGCCACGGCGTTTCATCCAACAGCCGCATCCCGCACAACTGCTCCGCCAATGACGATCGAGGGGCTTTCAATTTTCATCTACCTCCGGAAAAGCGCTCCACACCCTCTATTGGCGATCCCCCATCACCCTTCTCAAACCGGTCCCCTTGCGGTGAGTACAAAGCGACGGATGCTCTGTCATTAATTGAGTGGCCAAGTTTGTTTTTGCCATTACCGCCCCCGACAATTGGCCAACAGTCACGCGGAACCTCGAAACGAGAAGAGCCGGAGTCGGGGAGTGAATCACGTGGAAAAATCTGTCACCACCCCACCTCCATTTTCTCTATCGTCTGCGGCGACTCATGCACCCGAGTTCTCTCCGCACCGTTGAAAAGTTGCAAGTTGCGACAGAAAGAGACCGAGAGCCAGAGCCTCTTATGAAGAAGTGTTTGATTCACAGAAAAATAATTGTTCGATAATAGCGACAAGTCAATGACACCGGCATACAACCTCCGTGTTTGGTCGCTGTTGAAGGTCACCACGACGGGATAATTTTCATGTTCTGTTGCGATCCCATCTTTTTCTCGTCACGGCTGCGGCGGTAGTGACAACGCCTTGGGATCTATCCCAGACGACGGGGATTTTTTATGCGCATAGTAATAGCAGCCATCTTCCTTCTTCGGTGTTGACATCTCATCCCACGGCGACGACGTCGTCCGTTTCGGTAGCGTCTCCTGTATACATCGTGTGCAACGGAGTCGACAATCCGATCGTGATGGACCTCCCGGACGAGGTCAATGTGGACTCCAACAGCCCCAGTCCTGACACGTCGCCCTGCCGGACGGAGCTCGGCTCGGTGGACGGTGTCTCTGACTCGCCTATGCCGACGAAACTACAGTCGGCGGGCAGCCGAGGAAAAGTGTCGACGCCGACTGCCAAACTTTCCTTCGGTATCTCTCGACTGCTCGGAGAAGAAGAAGAAGAAGAAGAAGAGGAAGACCCAATCTCCGCAGAAAAAGCGTCGGACGATACGGACAGTATTGGTGGTGACAAAAAACACTCGCCACTGATCGAACAGAACGCTGGCGGAAGTCGTATCTCTCTCTACGACAGTCTTCCCGGAATAGCTCTTGGCTCTATGGCTCGGCCTTATCCGGCCTTGCTAGCCTCAACTAACTTCAGTTCGAGTGGCTTACCGCCGCTTCCGCCCCCGTCGTCCTACGACCCCCTGCTCGGCGGGGCCAACGGGACTGTGATCAGGGTTCCCGCCCATAGACCTTCTCCCTTGCCGCTCGGCTCGGCTTATTCGTGGATAAACTCCATCAACAGCCCAACGTCTGCTCCAAACGCGTCCCAGTTTGTCAAAGACAGATTACAAGGTAAGCACCTGAATGTCCAAAAAAAGTTAAAAATTAAATGAGTTCAAAAATTTGATCTTCATTTACTAAATAATCAGGAGGTGGGAGGGAAATAAAAGCGATAAATATGTTCTTATGAAAAATGAACATAAAATAAAAATTATTTTATAAATTATTATTATAAAGGCTTTCATATCCATTGTAGTGAAATCTTGACTCGCTTAAATGCTTATATTATAAAAAAAAGGAATCTGGAAAAAATATAATCATTTTATTTAAGTATTATTTATTTGTTTAGTTTCTTATTCTTTTAAATTCTTTAGTTAAAATAAATGTGATTAATGAATTAATACAAATTATTGAGCTCTACTCATTATAGTCATTCAGTAGAACTATATTGTTTTTCTTCCTAAGCAAATGGAGATTGTTTTTGCTGTTTGTGAACTTTTTTAATATTGAATAATAAGTAGGCTTTGAAACCGAATCTTTAACATGTATTTTTCAGAGTGAAATATTTGCATTGCAATATATGAGATATATTTTATTACATATGCATCGGATGGACAAGAATCAGTAGGATTTAATTATATAGTTTCTATGCAGTGATTGTATCGATGCTAGTGTTTTCATTAATGATATATTAGCTTTCATTAGCTCAAATTTTATTACAACTCTTCCAGGCCTTAATGATTAAAATAAAAATGTGTGCCTTATTTTTAATCGTTTCGGGAGCATAAAATGTGCTTTTAAACACCGAAGAGATGGTAAAAAAAAATATGAAACTAGAGAATTTGAGATTTCCCCCTCAATATGAAAAGTTGAATTTCATATATACATTTTGTATATGCAAATACGTTTTTAATTACAAATAAACAATTCTATGTTTTTCACAATAAACTATTTCTTTACATAAAAAAAGAAAGGCTCTAAAGTATTTTCTCGTGTTATTCAATGGAGTTAACATTTTCTGGAAGGATACAAATGGATGACCAAATTGGTGGGGGCAATTTTCACCTGAGCGCTATATCCGTTCAGTAAATGCTACCTTCACTATCTACACCCGTATGGCTATTTTATGCACCCATCCTTTGAATTAAATAGTCAAGAATAGAAAAGAAAAAGTTAGCTCTTTTTAAATACATTCAAACAGGACTTAGTGCTTTTTTATTTTTGAATATATAGGAAATTATATAAGAATATTTAATAATTTGTAATTTGTTTCTAAAATGCAACTTAAGAATCCAAATACTACGAGTTAAGGGAAAGATAGCAACTAAGAAAGACCTTATTAAAAATTCTATAAATGATATTGGTCCATTTGTATAAAAGCTTTCATTATAAACTCGATATGATCATTAAGTTTCATTTAAATTATAAATTTAGCTTGAATGCTTGGCAAGCTTGAAGATTCTCTGTTCGTTGTGTATGTAACTGCCAAGAATTTTTTAAAGATAAACCTATATTAATTTCTACAATAATTATATTTAAAAATAGTTATATATTCCGATTATTTGCTTGAGATCATATTTGAGAAAATATTCAAGGTTAATGAATAAAGAAAAATAAGATATTAAACTTAACTCGATGCTAAAACAAATTGATGCAAAAATTATATTAGAAATTTTGGTTATAATTTAAGATGAAGGAATGAAAAAATACTAAAATAAATAAAATTTCCAGTGTAAAGATTTTTAGAGATCTCTTATTTTTTCAAAATGTAAAATCTTAAATTTACCGTTCATATTATCACACACATATTACGATCTAAAACAAGTTTCAATTTCAAGATAGGTGTTTTAGAAATCGAAAGAAAGAAAGAGACCTAAAACGTGTTTTATTTTGCTTTAAACGTGTCTGTAAATATTTGTAAAATAAGTACTTAATACTTAATTAATTTCCCCCAATACTTTTAAGCATTGTGTAGCGTAGAATCTTCTCAATATCTTCACGTTTTCAATTAATTCGGAAATTATCATTTCAATTTTATAAATCTTTTCTGTTTAATTAAAAATTTTCAAGTGATTTTCGGGTGAAATCTGTCTCCTTAATCGTTAAGCTTATTAAGCCGTTACAGAGGGAGTGAGCGAGAGCGAGAGAAGGAAAGTTGGGAGCCAAGCTAAGAGAGTGAGTTGCGATCGGCGCCAAGATTAACAGGTAGACTTCAGACGAAGAAGGGAGGCGTCCCGCTAATAAGGGATACACCAACAAAGAGTACAAATTCCATGGGAAGTGAGAGTTGTTTGTTTTAAGGAGCGTTAACGAGGACCCCTTGGTCTCTCCTCCTTTCAAATAAGTCCTTTTCCTTCTGTTTTTCTTTGCTCTGTTTTTATCCTTTTCCACCGATCGACCCCCCTGAAGGTGTTGCCGGGGAATTTCCGTCGGCGGTCGACTCCACTCCTGACAGCGTTCTCAATGAAGTTCTCTCTTTCTTTCGCTCTCTCTCACTTCTTCCCTTCTTGATTGGAAGGGGAAGTTGTAAGCATACACACGACTTTATTTTGGAGTTACACTATTGTGTTGGTTTAACTATTACCGTTATTGACGGGCGCTTAACAATCCCCTTCCTAGTATGAAAGAACTCAGGGTGTATTAGACATCTTTATTTATATGCCCTTTCGGTTTTGACATTGAAAACATATAAGTACTATGTTGTCGACTATTACCATTACTGAAAATACTGAATTAAAAATTGTTATTTATTTATCTGTATAGCAAGCTCTCCATTAAATTACTTGATTTCTTAAAAAAGTATGGGTTTGTTTTTTAATTTATTACAAATAGTACCAGAAAAAAATTTCTTTTCACAACTTAGAATATTGGAGATATTTTCTAATATGCTAAACTAATGTGGGAAAAAAGAGAATTCTATTATTTTTAAAAAAAATTGAATGTCCTTTATATAATTCACGATCTAAAGGATATCAAATATCTAAGTAATTAAAATAAACTATCTTGAGAATTGTTCAAAATATATTTGCTTGCCTACTAAGTGTTCATAATTTTTTAAGGCGAATCATCATTTCGGTGCAAAATTGTCAAAAGAATAAAAACAAGTCCCTCAAATGAAGAAAGCATAATTTTTAATTAATAAAATTTATATAAAAAACATTAAGCTTTATATAAAAAAAATTCTTGCTTCAGTAGAAATTAAAAAAAAATCGTTTAGGCAGTTATTACTGCCAAGTAGAAACGATGTTTAATCTCAAAAATTTTAATTGGCTGCTTGATTTAAATTTTCTATGTCAATTTCGAAAACGGTTTCTGTTTACTGGTATCATATTTAGATTTGTACAAAAACCTGATTGGGAATATTCCCCGGAGAATACACATCACTGTAAATATACCTCTAAATTAATATACTATAATTCTGAATACTGTTTCAGAGAAAGATTATTCTTAAAATAAGCGAAAGCATTTTAAGAATGTTGTAGAGAATTTTTTTTTTTACTTGAAATAACATTTGTAATATACAATTGCAATGATTGACACCACCTTCCATCATAATGAAACACATCGAATCCTTCGAAATGAATTTTATACTTGATATGAATGAATATATGTATTATTTATTTATGCTAGATGCCCTGGCACATTTTATAGAAACTGCGAGCGATGACAAAGTGTTAATAGGGTTTCCATGCCGATTGTATTTTTCTGAACTATACGAATTACTAGAAGTTCATGGACATGTTTTCGAATTACGTAGGTTTGTTTAATAGAAACTACACGGACTTCGTAATTTGGAGAAATCATAGTCGTGTAAAAATTTTGTTAATTAGGAGTGGAGTTTGTTGTTTCTTTTTTAATCACTAATCCAATAACATTTCCTAATCCAATGGATAGGCTGTTAAAGAGATACAATATTAATAAAATTCTCTTCTTTCCTTAAGATTAATTATGCGATTGGTATAAATGGTAACATTTAACTTGTCTTTAATCAAATAGATCTTTAATTAAATATTTTCTTCAGACAATTAATCATTCTCGACAGCTAAATAAAATTATTTATCTTTGTTGTAAACGCACTTATGTACTTTCTCATAAAAAATATATTATTGATGGTACCGGAAAAATTGTTTTATATTCATAAGGGAGTGATGCATCACCAAATATATAATATATCCTCTCTTCTAGAATTTTTGATAATGATAGCATCATATCTTTAGTGTTTCTTTCTTTCTCTCAGATATCTAACAAACAGTTTTAATGCGATCGAAGAAATATCGAAGATTAAGTTCTTTTTTGATAAGTAATTATTATACAGGGTGTAAATTTTAAGTTGACAAAGCAGAATAACTCGAAAAATAAGCTTCACACGAAAAAATGCGTAGAATCCAAAGTTGATTATTTTCGAGGGGGCATCTGCTGGTGCTAAAATTAGCCCACCCCCCCCCGGCCCCTGGGGGTGGGGCGGGGGGCAACTTTAAAATTTCAAATGGGAACCCCTATTTTTTATTGCAGATTCAGGTCCTACATAAAAAACTACGTACATTTTGTCTGAAACATTTTTTTTATTTTTGGTAGATGGCGCTGTAATTCAAGAAAATCCATTTTCTCATTTTTGCGTGGAAAT
>JAHWFO010115002.1:1832193-1847612 GCA_023313115.1 Rhysida immarginata
GCATATTAATGAGAAATATCTCATGACCAACAATGCAAGGCAAAGTTGGTACAACAATAGGTATCAACAATGGTATCAGCACGCAATTCACAAACACACTGCATGAACCAACAATATATATCTCATGACTAACAATGAAAGGAAAAGTTTGTGCAAGTGTAATTATCCCGGGCAACGCCGGGTACCTCTTCTAGTAGTAATATAAAGCTTCTAGAACGACTCGAATACAAAAGGCTATCCCCGCCATCAAAATCGGAATCGAAAACATTTCTCATGAATACCTCGAGACAATAAAATATTTGTGATTGCGAAATTAAACTGAAACACTCACACTTATACAAAAATGTTATTTATGTCAATAATATTATGTTGAAATGAAGGCTCCAGTAATTCTTGCACCATGCAGAACTTTTTGAGTGACTTTGTACTTAACATAAAACACCATGTTCAAAGTTTTTATTTTTATTTGTCCCTAACAATAAAGAGAAATCGGTGGAATTTTCAATGGGCACCATTTAACTGATTTTCAATCATGAAGTTTATTTCATCGATAAATAGAGAAGCGGAGAACAATCTTTCAGATTTTGAAAATAGGTTGATTGGTTGGTTTGGTTTGTTTGGTATTAACGTCCTTTTCGACTGCCATGGTCATTTCAGGACGGCGTTATAGGGGCCGGTAAACGACTACACGAGACCAACGGCTTTATTTCTCAGGATTTTCTTCCTGAAAAAATCCTCGTCGTCCTCGGCCGGGGTCGAACCCACGTCCTCGGTTGATAATAGATTCATTGTAGGTGCCGCCCATCTTGCAGTAGCTATCGATTTTAAAAACTACCAAACTGACTGGAATTTCAAAAGATGAGATCTCTAAAGTGTTCACTGCCGTGGAAATTGATCCTCATTACTGGTCTAAGATAAGTATTTGTCGCCCGAAAACAATAAATGATGATGGAGATCGACATCATCTGAAAATACTTGTGAAGAGTAACAGAACAGAAGAGTAACATCAAAAATGGCTATTCTCTGCACGGAATTGCAGAGAATTAGTAAAAATAAGTACATGGCGAAGAAAATTCGTCTTCAATGGTGTAAGAAATGACTTCACTTGACAATAGACGAGGCGAAAAGGTCATTTCGTACGGTACAGCATGCGGTGATCCCATGAGTAATGAATCCAACTTGCCTGGTTCATTCAATTCTAGTATGGAGGAGGTATCAAAAATGGGTTATATTTTACTGGCATGGAATAGATCCACTGATATTGTTAGAAGATCGTGTGATCTCAAAAGTTTTTCTAAATATTATGGGGGATCAAGTGTATTTTGCAATGTTACTTTTCTACCGTAAAGAACATGGATGCTTCATAGACGATTAATGTAATTCCTTCGTGCAAAATTTGTTCAGATGGGGTTCCAAGCGCATCACATCTGCTTCAAATATTTTCTGTAGTCTTGTATACGATTAGAATTCGGATTTGTATACGGGGGGGGGGACAAAAGTAGGTATACATCTATTAGAATTACACATACTTCTTTATTATTTACGTATATTTCATGTTATTTTATTAATAAAATCTTATTTTCAAGAAAACCGCGCGATGGTAATAACATAAATCAATTCGTACGACAATCATGCCAAGAAATTGATAACAATACAGTGTGAACCTGTATTTGTCTTTACCTGATAAAGAAAATAAAATAAAAAAGAACAATGTCAGTTAGATACATGCATACGGTTGTTTATATATGATCTCTATCTCAAAAAGATTTTAAATTGCTGGTACGGTAGGAACCGAAGCGAGGTAGGTGGCGCTAACGTCGGTCATATTGAAAATGGCGTTTATGAGAAAGAAAGCTCAATGCGTTTTGAGTACCAACTATGGGTAATTTATCAACAGGATGGTGCCCGGCCACATTGGTGAATTTCTCGAATCAACTTTTCCCAACTGATTGTATGGAAGAGATGGTCTTACAGCATGGTCCCCACGATTCTCGCACATAACACCCTTAGACTTTTATCTGTGGGAATATGTTAAGGATAAAGTGTTTCCTACATCGGTCCTCGATGTGAGCACTTTACAGGCAAGAATTACGCATGCACTATTGACGGTTTAGAAATCATACTCACGAATATCATCTAGACGGTATAGAAATCATGCGGCGAGAAATTGAATATCATCTAGATGGTCTCAGAGCTACGAAATGTACTAACGATATGAAAAAAAAATTTGAGATGAAGATGATAATACAAAAAATCGTATGTATCTATCTGATATAGCTTTTTTTTTATTAATTTTCATTATCAGGTAAAGACTTTATGTTCACCCTTTATAAACCTCTGTGCCAAAGTGTGGTAGAGTGTAGAAACTAAACTAAATGCTGAATTCGGGCAATTTGAGCACTCAACACGTTGTACTTAATTACAATTTGTATGTCATCCTTATTGTGAATATTGTCTTTCACAATGAAAACTGTTTACGTACTTTTGCGCCCCCTGAATATTGGAAGAAGTTGTCCAATTATATCCAAAGTGAGCTATTTAATGGCAAATCTCCCAAATATTCGATTTTCTTTAGATAGATAAGGATCTACTTAAATATCTTTGTGGGATCCATGCCTGATCGCGTATGTGCTGTAATTTGAGGCCAACACGGTATTTATTTAATGCCAGTATGTTTATTATGAAGAAAATTATCAGCAAAACATAACATCTCTTAACGAGATTTATTTTTTTCAAATCGATCAATTATATTAATAGCGAAATAAAATTACTTTCTTATACGCGTTTAATCTATATAAAAGAAATAGTTTGCATCGATAAATATATTTTAAAAAGTTTAACTAAAACAATTTCTACAGTCATACTTTAAGGACCCTTCGACAGTATTATGCTGAACATTTACCTTCTTCCAAATGAATGGAAAGATAGAATTATTATCAAAATTATCATTTTTCTAGTTATTAAAATATTCAGTTATTAGAAGTTCCGTTTTAACTTAATGCCGAAAAACAAATAGATATTGCTAATAATCTCATTTGCTCATGACATACGAGTAGATAACACATAAAAGATTAAAAATTTACCAATATATCTTCAAACTTGTTTTAAAAAATATTTGTAAGATATTAAAAGTTATGACTGTAAGATTATGCGATTTAAAATTAATTGCAAAACTTTCTTTTACTTAGGCTGTATACGTAAAGAAACTTATTAAATCTTGTATGCTTATTTAAAAGTCATTGGTTAGGAAACAAATATTTGCGTTGTATGATGCTGTATATGAAAATATTTGGGTGGTTCGATATGTTGTGTATGATTTTTTCGTCATAGATGGTTTTCTGTATGTTTCAAGAGTTATGTTTTGTGAATTGGTCTCTTTCGTTTGATAACCAAGACGGAAGCTTTTGGCCCTATTATTTATTAAAGTAAATATACGTAACTTAAAAATAACATACACAGAAACGAGTGAAGAAATCTAAACTATCAATGGCGATCCAGAGAAGACGAAATCGTGGATGACGTGCCATACGTTTCCCCTAAGAGAATTCAACATGGTAGATGCTTCGCCGTTTCTTGAAATCAGCCTAGAGTGGGGCATTCCGTGAATGTAATCTTAGATCGTAATTCCATAAGGTTTATTAGGAAGATGTATTTAATTAAATATTTTTGAATATAATGAAATGGGTTCTGAATACATTGTACGATTTCTTATATCAAATTATTGAGATAAATCAAGTGCAGTCTTTACATAGTGATATGAGCGAGAACTGGAGTGAGACAAGAAATATAACTTAAATACGCAATTTATGCAAACTTTATTTAGAACATTCCTGCAGGAAATGATATAGCATTCATTCAAAATGTTTAGATGACAATTTAGATGACAATATTATAGAAAGAAGAGCGAAATAGCTTTGCAGACAATCACTGGAGCTAGTAAGAAAATTTATAGTCTTCTTAATAGGTAAAAGAAAAATGCTCCCTATATGTAAAGGATGGTCAGTGATGTAAGTGCACAGAAACATACAGGGTGACCCTAAACCTATCTGCCAAGATTAAACGTCAATTTCTCAGTTAGTACAAAGTTAACTGTTGAAAATTGTGTGATTTTTGTCGTGGTATCAAGGCATTTGTCTAATGTGCTTTTTGTATCAATTTGCAGGATTGAAAAAATGGCCGTCTGCACCACCGAGCAACGGGTTTCATCAACGAAGAATACATTCGGGCAGTCAAAAGTTCGAGATGCATGCTTCGAACATTCCAAGTGAAGTTTGGAGCCAAAGTTGGCCCAGACAGAAACACAATAACCAACCTAGTGAACAAGTTAGGACAAGAGGTCCCTTTCTGGATAATAAACAGCTCGGATAAGATCGTTCACTCGCGGTGCCAAGAGAACATTGATTTTACTCCAAACATCACTTGAATGATCGTCTTACGCGTTTCGGGTTTTCGGCCGCCCTAATGTATTCTTGGAAATGTAAACTCTATTCGGTGATGTAGACGGCTATTTATTCAATTCTGCGAAATGACAAAAAAAATTAGACAAAATATCTCGATGCCACGAACATATCATAAAATTGGTAGACAATTGCACTTAATACTTTATGTTTAATCATGGTAAATAGGCTTTAGACCACTTTGTATTACGATGATTTTTAATGATGCTTTCCACAACATCTTTCATTGTTTCATCATAATGGAGAAAGAAGCTTTGTCCTTAGTAAAACGTGTGAAATGGTAATTTTTGCCAGCATGGATGCGGAAATCTTTTGAAATAACAAATCGCAGCTTAGTTTATTCAAATAAGTTAATTAGTTTAAAAGCTACAGTTTTACAGAATGTGAGTCGTGAACTCTGGACCACACTATATTAAAATATAGAGAAAATTTTTAGAAAATTATATTTATCCAATTCTCTGCAGAGAAGATGATAAACACAGTTAAACGAAAAGTTAGCCAGTACTTAATGAAAGCTTCATAAAACATTAATGCATCACTAGCACTAACCTGTACTTATCGTAACATGCACTAATACTTATGTTATTTTCTATTTATTTTATTACGTAGCTATTCCAAACATGATTAATCATGCAAGCAAAGAGATTCCCCTAAGCCCATGAATTGCGGTTGTAACATTCCCAATCGTTTGTTATGGATAATTTATTTTCTTGGCAATACACAACAAAATTTATTCCATTAAATAACATTCATTAATGAGAATTAAAAAATCTAAATCAACTATGGTATGATTAACGTATGGAAAAAAAATTTTTCCCTATCGTATAAACAATACAAGAAAAGTCTTTATCGTTATTTGCAAGTTTGCATTTTGTTGTGCAATAGAGTGAAACAGAGATGTTCACAGAGAGAGAGAGACATACGGAGGACGGACAGACAGACAGGTGAACGGTGGATAAGAGAAGGCGTCGTCGGCAAATGGAGGTGTTGAGAGAAGTTTTCAGCGATTTTTGGGAGCCTCCTTTGGCGCGTTTGTGCGCGAACGCGTTTCAACTTATTTTGTGCAACATTTAATTTTGAGCCTAATTAATAATGTATGCAACAATTATAGGCGACGCTGCCGGTTTAATTATTAAACAAGGAGGGCTCTGCACACTCTCACATTAATTAACAGCTCGAGCGCGCCTCGACGCCGTCTCTCTCTCTCTCTCTCTCTCTCTCTCTCTCTCTCCCTCTCTCTTTCTCTCGGAAGAAGAAGAACCGAAGCGCCTTTTGCTTTTAAATTGTATTACAATAATAATTTGTTTAGGTGTTTTGGTTCGCGGGGGTGGAAAGACTTGTGTCTGTGCATGTGTGTGTGTCTGTGTGTGTGTGTGAGCGTGTGTGTGTGTGTGTGTGGAAGGGGGTGTTTTCAAGAAGCTGCCAAAACGCGTGTTACCATGGTAACCCTTTCATTTTGCACACTAAGCGGGAATATTTTTAATTTTTTTCCCGTTACGAATTTTAATTTTTTATCGCTCTCTTTGCTCTTTTCTCTCTCGCTCTCTCTCTCTCTCTCTCTCTCTCTCTCTCTCTCTCTCTATTTTTTAATTTATACGCTAACTGAAATCGCGGTGTCAGGAAAGCCGAGCTTAAGGCCGGTGTAAAGCTCATTCAATTAAACAAGCTGCTTATAAGTCGCGCTCTAGACATGATTGCTCGAGATGGAGACGAGGATTCGTTGGAGAGCCCCTCGAAAGCGTTTATGAAATTAAAATTTCTGCATGAAAATTGACTTTTTTTTTATTTTCCTCCTTTGCAAAAGGGTAGGCGTTATGAGAACAAGAATTCAATTTCTCGACTCCTACGGTAAAATAGATGAACGAACGTTAGTTAATGCGATTACCGATCTTGCTGATGAATTCGTGTTAAAGATTAAAGAAATGTTGAAATTCTCTACTTATTTAAAATGCAGTTCACTATTTAATTTCACTTTCTTTTATATAAGAAAACAATTTTTCTCGAATAAAGCACTGATGAATAACCTTATGCAATTGTTATTTTCTTATTGCAAATTATATTTATTAAGACCTCGTTAATCCGAATCTAGACGATTCGGACTATTCATTAATCCGGACGGAGTGCCTTTCCGTCAAAGCCGGGTTAAAAGGTTTCTATGCAAATCTTTAGATTTCATCTTCGAGTAATCCACTGCGTTTAACATAAGACTCTGGAGGTAACGTTCCGTCAGGGTGATTTTAAATTTAATTCCTTTAATATGCAACTTTTCTTTTTTATGAGTTTCAAGATAATTTTCGGTATTCTTTAAACCGCGACAAATGTCATATTCACAGTTGTAAAACTGTTAAAAGGGTAAAGTTAAAGTCCTAACCATGGACCTAAGAACTATTAAGATAGCGCCTATTCTTTATATTTGTATTATTATTATTATTATTAGTAGTAGTAGTAGTAGTAGTAGTAGTAGTAGTAGTAGTAGTAGTTGTAGTAGTAGTATTGAAGCTTTGCGTTCTTTTGAGAATAGAAGGCTATGCAGGCTTTTGTCAAACCTTTAAACTCGCTTTCTAATTATTAAATTTGTAATAATATAGTAATGTCATGTTTATGATGTACTTAAATAATGTTACAATAATTACAAGGATCTGTTATAAAGTCCTAATAATCCCATGTACAAAGTCTTTATAATCTGTCATAAAGTCCTTTTTTGTAGGCCAGTGTGCAGAAATGAAACGAAAACGATGCGTGAAACCACCTATCCAAAACCAATTTAACATCTGTATTTCGAGGATTCGCTTCCTGAGAACCAAATCTAAGATGTCTTAACCATTGGTAAAATCGAGGCTCGAGCTATGAAAGTTTTTAAGCATTCTGGTGCTGTGACTAGGATCGAAGGATAAAAATTTTAACTTTAACCAGTATTTTAGCCATGTTTTCTAAAATATAGGACACGTATGCCTATTATAACTTTTACTTAATTTTTGAGGTTCTATCTGAATTTGGAGTCAAAATCGAAAAAATTGAAAGAAATTGGCAACAGAACGACCGACTTCGCAAATCCTGTAATGACGTTTTTAACTTTGTTGAAAATAATACAGATGATCCATAGCAGCCACGGCACTTCTTTTGTAAAAGCTTGCATGCAGAACACATAACAAAGGACCACTTTTACTCACTCCACTCCAGAGACTATATCACTTGCAATGACTGTTTGATACGAATTTCTGCCTTACCTGCCTTAGTCGCCTGATCCTGGCATCCAGCAATGCCTTCCTTTTCCTATGCATGAAGGGCACGCTACCTATACGCCGTTTGCAAAATGAGAAGAAGGTATTTTTTGAACAGTTCCACAAGGGTCAAGCAAAGTACTTCTACAACAAGGGACTCCAGCAATTGATTCATTGCTGGGAAAAGTATGATGTCCTTTAAGTGGACATTGACAGAGAAGGACTGGCTATTCTTTCGATGCGTCTCTCCGAAACTTTCTTCTATCATGGTGATTTTAAGAACTTTATGACAATGAATTTTTGTAAAAATACTGTTTTCGTTGTTTCTTTTATTATACAGTATGGAATCCGAATTTGAGAGTTAAGCAAATATAGAAATACCTTCCAATTGTATTGATAATTTCTAACATCTGTATAATAACCATAACGAGATTTTGGTTTATTCTCATTGTTGACAGGGCTATCAATATTCCTTTAACAATGCATTTGGACTATTGTATGACGCAAAAATCAATTAGTTGGTCCCAAGTATACGCGTGTTAATATAGCCATTTATGTGTTATTAACAGTACATATGTCATATTAATTCCCTACTAGATGAGACCTCACTTAAACTAGACCTGGCTTAGGTTAGACCTTCCTAATTTTCACCTAATTAGAACAGAGCCTTACAATAACACTCGATATTCAAAGTAATCTCTTTCATGTCTCCCGACACTCGGAACAACTGTCAATGACGAATGTCGAATGTCAACTCGGTATATTTAAGTCAGACCAACTGTCAATGACGAATTTCTTTGCTTATCATTGTTGTTGTTTTTCATCCGAAGACTCATTAAGACAGTTCTATGTACGGAATTGTCAATCGTCTGCAAGTCCTTACTCTCTAAAAAAAAAGGTCAAGTGGGGAACTCATGTTTACAGTCTTCTGGGATATTAACCTCATGTTTATAGAAATTTTGTAAGGTATTGACTGTGAAATCCTAAAAAAAAACACATATGGACAATCCTCCAACAGCATGATAATCCTCGTTCGCACACGCCTCCATTTAACCACATCTCAAATGTATTTCTCCAAATCTCAAATGTATTGCTCATCAAATTTACGCTTCTTATTTTTGTAAGATTTTCTTTCTTTCTTTCTTTATTAAAGATCATCTCTTTTCTGATTCTGCATTCATTTGAACGACTCTAAATTTCACTTGTATCAATGGTTGCATTAATTTATTTTGCATAAATAATTTATTTTCAATGATCATAAAAATTGTACTACTGTGTTGTTTTTATTATGACTAACAATAAGAATCATTGTTGGGTTTTTTGTTGGCGTCATATCTGAGACGCACTGAATACTAATCGCTGTTAGTTACAAAGAAAGAGAACATTTTTTTCTATGGATATAAAATAAAGGAAAGATATTACAAACTTATTCATTTGTGTTTGAATTTGGCTACCTTTTATTTTATATGACGTTTCATTTATATGACGTTAATTTTACCGTCTAAAACATTTTAGGTGTCCTTATCGTGCAGTCAACTATATAATGTTTTTGTAAAGTATAAGCACCACAAGCTGATAGTCGCTCACGATTTGAATGATATTTCGTTCATACATATGGTCTTATAAAAACTGATCACGTCCCAGTACTCTAATTCCACATGATACAGAAGAATTTATTTGTGGAAAATTTTCCATTTGGATTTATCATCCAAGTTGCTGGGGGTATATGGGCGAACAGATCATAATCAATGTAATATTTTATATCATGGTGGTAAAAAAGCCCTGTAGTCGAAGGTAAACAGGGAAAAGAGGATTTCATTAAGATGCCAATACGTCCAATACGTTTAACAGTAATCTTAAAAGAATAAGACTGTAAGTATAACATTATAATATTAGTATAATCAAAACGAGTCCATTTTCCAACTTTCATTGCTAACATTTCCAAAGCAGCAAAAGAGTTTAATTTAGATTCTAAACCATAAAATAAATTCCAATGATGACTTCTAAATGTATCATTGTGACATCTAAATATTTAATTTGCGAAACATTTCCATAATTCAAGCAATCCATGAAATTACAATAATTGGGTCGTTATAATGTAATAATAAATTGTAACATTAAATTCCGAATGAATTTTCTGTTTAAAGCAAATATATCTTTAGGTAGTTTCATTCGTTTATTGTAATCCATTCGTAGAGCACCTAATATATTAACGATGAATTTAATATAGGCCTCACCACAGCTTTAATAAAAATTCTTGGGAGCTACAAATTGAACATTTGCCGTTTACAATGAATTTAATGGACCCGATCACTGATGCCTTTCGAAGCTACTATTTCATTGATTTCATTGTTTCACATTTCATAAATTGCGATATAAATCAATTCAATCGAAATCTGTTTTCAATAAGATAATTGAATTGTTATAAATGTTATGGGATCGCGTAATATACGATTTCGGAAAATCTTTATGTCCCGTTTGGTGTTATTAGTATCGTCATCATCGTTTACGTATAATTGGAAATGCCTATGATTTCATTGGTTATTACAAAAGCACATTAAAGTGTTCCCTTTAAGCTGTCAGTCTTGTTCTAGAGTGCCCTTTTAGGCGGATAGGAATGTCTTAAGGCTTCTGTATCTTAGTAGACATAGATTAAAATCCAAATTAATGAAAGATTTCTTTAATGAGCTTTGTATTAATAGTTTAAACGGCTGTTTATGATGTGAGGAACATATATATGTGATATTGGCAATAGGCATCGTATATTATTCGTTGATGAGAAATACCGTAGTTTTGCATTTTGTTATAAAAAATTAACCGATAATTAGATGTTTGTTGAGTAATTGTTGTAAGACTAAAGTATCATACCAAAGTCTGTAAAATCTGTATACAGTAATGCAAATTATGTAAAATCAGTATTGTCTCATACAATATCTCTTTATATATGGGAAAACGGAATAGCCTTCTTGAAAAGAATTATGATAATTCACTTTATTTCTGAACTTATTAGACTTTCGCTTCTTTAACTCGACTAAAGCACTTTTCTACCAAAGCGCTTTTCTTCATCTTTCTCAATGAATATATAATATCAATAGTCACGTGATGCTGATGGAAGGATGAGAGTTTTTTTGGGGATAAAAATAAAAGATAAAATGGGGTGTAGGGTTTCTCAGATAAACGGCTCTTATTCCCTCTATTTCTTCTTCTCGCGAAACAAATGTGTTGTTCGCTCTCTTCCTTTTTACCCAGTGGGGTGAAATCGTTTTAAGTTCTTTTCTGGAAGCGATCGGGGTACAATGGTGCACGAGCTGTCATAAAACATCCGAGTCCCTCGTCTCCGATCATCAAGAACCATCATCGTAAATGGTTAATAATTAAACTGTAACATACAGCTCCACTGGGGGGAGAACGACGACGAGCCGCTGATCGAAGAGAACTACGCAGGCGCTCTCTCTCTCTCTCTCCCTCTCAACCGATGGAACAAACGAACGAACACGGGTTGGTTGCTCCCTCCCACTCATCATTTCCCACCCATCAGATTCGCATTCATCGGATCCAGCCGTTTTTATTCCTTCTTCATCCATTTGCCAACAGGAAAATTTGGCGAGAAATATCACTCCCCCCCCCCCCTTCTCTCTGTTTCCTTTCTATACAGGCAACCAAAATGTAAGTTGTCTGTATATTTCTCCAGTTCGGATAAATTTAATTAATTGCTAATAAGAAATGCTGTTGATGATCATTTTCTCGTTTATTTGCATACGGTTAATTTGTAATGCTTGGCATTCATCCTTATTTATATGCATATGTGTACGAGCCTTTGTAATTGTTTTTGAAGCTATGCTTGATTGCAATAACATAAATCAAGTCACGCTTAAGGAAAGGTTATCAAACGACACCTTTTCCATTTATAGGGAATCCCCAATGAATTTTTATCATTGATCAATGGAAAGCTTTTTTTTAATATTACAGCAGAAGGCAACTCTAACGCCACTTGAGAAGAAACATGCACGCTCGTCTATTATTAGAGCATCGTGAAGCCTTGTATTTTTAATAGAATTTGTTTATGTAATCTCATTTAGAACTAATAATATCATTGCGTCGATATTTTATTTCAACCAATAAAGAAGTAAAGACCAATGTTTATCAATTACTAATTTGTTTATTTTCTTTTGCCCATGCTTAAGAGTCTGATTTAGAATAGGCTTATTTCTCTTCTTCTAAGAAATTAATTACCAATACAAATCGTCCAGAAAATTTGTCCAAAATAAACTATGCTAAAAAGTATAAACTGTACAGAAAAAACGAAATTTTACAGCCTCTTTCGATATTCAAAATGATCTCAAACGATTTATGATTTTGATGATATCCTTGAAATTATTTTAATGCATTTGCAAACTTTAAATAAAGATCATAGGATTGAAATATTTTGATAGAATGAAGTAAAAACACGGTAAAGATTTTATTTTATTAAGTTATTTTTAACGCAATCTCTGTCTAATAGCAGGAAAAATTAAAATTTTAAGAAGATAACTTTCTTTAATGACTTTTGGCGTCTAATGTAAAATTTCTAAACCTTAGAATATTCTTTCGAGCTCAAAATAATTGTCCACTGCTTCTTATGTACTCTGAAAATGATTCGTAATATTTCAGTTCAAATGAAAAGTCATTTCAGATATTACCTTATAAATGTTATTTTATAATTGTTAATGTCATTGTTTAAATTTTGTTTTTATCTTAAATAAATAAATAAATTTTGCCGTGAATAAAACTGTGAAAATTAGCTCTGCTTTAGTCACATATATTGTTAAATAAATTTTCAGTAAATTATTTTTTTCATAAATAGATGTTACATAAATTGTATAACCTAGTAAAGGAGTAGGCTTGTGTTTATCAAATATTTTCATTCTACATTTAAATACAAATCTACGCTTCACTAATGTTTCTATTTTAGCTCCATCTATGAATCCCTCTTGCGTGCTAATGTTCATATAATTAATTCATAATGAATTCATTAAAACTCTGTTAATACTTCCTAATGGATATTAAAAATATATAGGTTTGTCACACGAAGACAACATAGTTGTAATTTCATTCGTTGTTATTGGAAATAGAAGCAAATCTAATTCTTGTACAGGGTGTCAACTTTCTTATAGAAGAAATTTTCATTTTTTTTATATTTTTTATTTTGCACCTTAAATTTTTTTAATGGATAGCTCAAGATTTTAACTTAAAAAAATTGCCACCTTGTCGCGATTGCCATGCAACATTGAAACTGTCAAAACATGTCAAGAAGAAGACAAGGAAACATGATAGTCTCTGAACTTTAAACGGTAAGAAAAAGCTTTTAAAAAGCAAGTTTAAAAACATCGGTCTCAACGATTACAACATTTTTCGACACACGCAACCAATTTCTATGGGTGGAAGATTTTGCGTCCAGTTTTTTTTCTTATCTAGCCACTAAAAAAGTACGGCATCTTAAATTAGAACGGGAGAAAATGCTTTTGTTGCGCTTCACTTGTTTCTTATCGCTGAATTTTATGATTTTCAACTGTTACTTGGATACTATTTTTTGTTTTTATTATAGTCAGAGAAACAATTTGAAAACACCTTTTAAAAATAATCTGATCCATTATTTTTTATATTAATATTTTATATATAGAGGGGACTGTTTAAATTAAAGACCAATTAGCTGTAAAAAATTTTAATCTTATTATGATTCAGAGTGATTAAAATGTTGCCATACAAGTCCAATTTACTTATTTGAAAAGTTTTATTTTTCCTCGAAATCCATTGACACTGAATGAAGGTTTTTTCTCCATCAGAAACCATTAATATTGAAAGAAGATTATTTTCCATCTAACAAAAGGGCTCAAGCATGCATAATATCATAATCATTATCAGAACATTCACCCAATGACAAATGTGAACTGAAAAGAGCACAGGAAAAAAAAAACTCGACCATATTTTAATCTTTCATCTACTTAACTATACAGGCCTGTGTTTAAACATGTTTTGATTCAAATATTTCCGGTTTCAATCGATTTAAACCTTAAAACTATTTAACGATTCGTTAAATAAAACAAGTTAACCAAGTTAACCGACCATTAACTTTGTATTTAAATTAGCCATATCCAGTAATCACACAACTTGTTAGTTAAAGTAGCAATTATTTCTGAATCTTCTCAATAAAATTCTATTAAAAAATTCTCGAATAGTACGTTAAATTCAAACGCTTAAAATGTATACACTTGTTATTCTAAATTACATTAGTTACCTAAAAGTAACATCCCTCACTATATGTATATTGAACTTAAAAAGTTTTTTTGGTGTATTCAATTTACAGAACATCAAATTTCTTTCATAAATATTCGGTTATTATCTTGCTTTGGCTTCAGGTACCTATCATAGTAGTCACCTCATTAAAGAAGAATGGTTCATACACTTTCATAAAGCTTACAGCACAAACAATATTCATATCGGTGTCTATGTTCCATATACTCCATTCGCTTTTCTACGCCGCATATTCTAAATTGTGGTGAGTTAACTAAACTGTTCAAAATGGAAAGTTGCCTCTCACAAAACACAATGAGGAAATCTTCTGGGACATAACTTAAAATTTCCATGATGTAGCACCAGTTTTAAAGAATATTTGAAAACTGTTTCTTTATATTTTACATGTTATTTGAAATAACGAATTTAGAATAACGGCATTTTAAATGCATCGTGATAAAATATCTGTTCAGTATTTCCTAAAATAAAACATTTAATGTCTCAAAAAAAAGTTCAGCAAAGTCGTTGTAACAATTTCTGAAACAATGAAAATTTAATCTACTTTTTCTATGAAGTAGAGTTATTCTGGCAGACTTTGTTTTAAATCTATTTTTAAAACCTGTTTCGTCCCAAAATATAAACATGAGATATCTGCAACTTATGTAGTCCTACTATCATTGCTTGGCTAATTAGGTACTGTCTAAATATCAGAAAAAAAATTCTCAGGATTTTGAGTTTGAGTTCGTCTAATTAGATAGTGCTAAATATCAGAAAAAAAATTCTGATAACTTCAGGATAATTCTCTAATGTTCTAATTGCCTTTAGAGAATTATCCTTTTTGCTTTGAGAAGGATAGTATCTATCCGAAATGTCAGCTTTTTATTTTATTTTTTTTTATTTTATTTTTTTAAATTTTATTTATTATTTATTAATTATTTTGTCAATTATTATTTATTTTTTTATTTTATTTAATAACTATTATTTATTGTATTCCAGGGTTTTTGTGTCTCGTCCTTTTCTCATAAAAATATCCGATCAAAAAATTCTCAATAATAGAATGAAATTGCCTAGTTTTGATTTTCAAAAAAAAGTTGAACCACTTTTCTATTAGAATCGGTTTCATTCACGGATTTTTTAAAAATTAAAAATAATAGTAACTATGATACATTCAATTAAAACAATAAAAACAAATTTTTTACTATATTGATTAATAATAAAGTTTAGTATTTTACTTAAATGATCTTCATTATTTTACACACGTTGTATTGTATAGTGTACTAGAAGAGGTACCCGGCGTTGCCCGGGATAATTACACTTACACAAACTTTTCCTTTCATTGTTAGTCATGATATATTGATTGTTGGTCCATGCAGAGCGTTTGTGAATTGCGTGTTGATACCATTGTTGATACCTATTGTTGTACAAACTTTGCCTTGCATTGTTGGTCATGAGATATTTCTCATTAATATGC
>JAHWFO010115002.1:1848012-1893585 GCA_023313115.1 Rhysida immarginata
AACTTTGCCTTGCATTGTTGGTCATGAGATATTTCTCATTAATATGCCTTGCCATAACCATGAATATCGATTTTTTATCGATATTTATTATTTTTCCGAAATCTGAGGTAGACAGTGACCTTCCTCATGCTTTAAAGGTCATGTATGCGAAATTTTATCAAGATCGGAATAAAACTGTAGATTTGTATAAAAAACGTACACACAGATCCACAGACCCACACACAGACGCACAGACCCACAAACATCCTTCTTTATATATATAGATAGATATAGTTATAATTTCATAACGTAATTAAACAAAAACAAAAGAATACAAGAACTATGTAATTAAACATATATTCATAAAATAAGATAATACTATATTTTATATTAATAAAACTACAATATATAAGATAAATACTAATAATAATGACAACAATATAACCAAAAAACAATGAATAGAAGAAACATTGTTCAAAATTTAAAAAGAATACCATTGTAAGACATTTAAACATCTCAACTGAAAAATACTGATGATGTCCGAAAGGATGAAAATCGATTACATATCTAAACAGTAATAAACCAATTGTATTGTAAAATGGACGTTATGAAATTATAATTAAAAGATCTTGTTAATATATTTTCGAATGAAAAATAAGAACGAACATTTGCTTACTGTGTGGTATTGCCTGTAAATGAAGAATATCCGAGATATGACCCCAATACATTCAGAACTGTATTTCGAAGAAAATTCAGTGATCGTTGGAAGTGTCTCAATAAATACAAAATCCGTTTGAACTTAGACCGAATATCATGGTCTTACGATATTCAAAATGCCTGAACTACAAAATCTTGTCAAATAATAATTAGCAAAAGGTTTTTTTATTAAAAATCTTTTATGTTAAAATATACATATAATTAATTGTAAAAAAAAATCGTCTTGCGCTACAAAATTAATTGTAAGAATTATTATTAAAATAAGAAAACTGTGATTATATTCCGTGAGCCAAATTTAGTAATCATTTTATGAAAAAAACCTCGAATTCGTAAAGATAGAAAGATAAAAAAATTCTTTCTATGTGAATTTTTTAAGACAAATTAAAAGAAGTCATAATCGGATATTTCTAGTTTGAGACATTGAAGTACACTAATTGAAAGCGCATAGGAGTTAGACGTTAGATTACCATTACTATTATACAAATATTCACAGAATTATTTTAATATAAATATAAAATCCTAATCAATAAGAAAATTGACGGGCTTTATCCAAAGGCGAATTATGGGAGATTTCCCTAATGATATACTTATAATTCTAAAATTTAAACTTTGACTTCTGTGACGAAGTTTTGAAATAAAATAAATTTTTTTTTTCAAGGGTTAACAATAATTAATTTATCTGAATTTGTTGCCTGGTCGGTTTTAGGGACAAAATCTAATCTAAACTAAATTCATCTTTGGGCTACCTTATTTCAATTTTGCAACAATAGTAATAGTATAACAAATTAAGGTATAAATTTTGAAGTCCTGAAAAACAAGTCAGCGCCGGATGGGGTTTCATTATTCAATAAAATTGTTGAAAAACGCATTATTGCATCAGTGTTAAATTTATATTGTTAATTTCAAACATTTGTAATCATTAACTTTGAAAATGGCAAAATAGCCGTTACGATCGTCGAACGTTTTATTAAACATTAATTAAGTATTGCAAGAAAGATCTAACAAATTATTTATTTTAGCTTATGTTTCAAAATTTTCTCAATGAATTCAAAATTAAGAAATCTGTCATTTTTGTGAATTTTTCTTTTGATTGTTTACACAGGCGAACAAAATATAACTTTTTAAAAACTTTTTTACGTTAAGAGCTGATTTTTATGCTTTTTTATGCTGAATCCGTATCTGATCTCGTTTTTTTTATATTATTCACATATTTCTTGTTTTTCAATGATACATTTTAAATTATTCAAAGTTTGGGCCTGATAAATTCCCTTGTGGCTCAAAAATATGGATACTTTAATACTGCAGTCGCTTCTCTTCTTACTTTAAAAGTTTAGTCTCTATGTCCATAACTTGGAAAAGTAACGTGATGGAAATAATCTTAAAGCAGATTCAGATTCAGCCAAAACTAAAAACCACAAGAATAAGATAAATTCATTCAAAAAGTTTTTTCATCGTTGGCCTGTGTTATCTGTTGAAGTGTTAAAGGGCAAATTACACCAAAACGAAATTTGATTTCATATAGTTTTAAATAATGTACTGAAATCAATTTTATTCTTTTTTTTACTCTGATTTTTAATAAAGAAATCATAATTTAAATTCATTTCGAATTTTGTCAAACTCCCGCAAGAGCGTTGCTTATGACGTCAACTTAGCTAAACCAAAGCCAACGAGTTTTACACGCCGACGAGATTTACAGGGTCTATAGATCTCGCTGGCCTCGGTTTGGCTAAGATGACATCAAGCGCAGATAATGTCTTTGAATGGAGGGGGCCCCATTTCGCTTATTTGTTGCCTCTTTCTTAAAAAATTTGTAATTTTTTTTCCATAAAAAACTTGGTGTTTTCTTTTTTTATGCTACATTCTTTCAGATTATTTATTATCTCGATAGCCATATTTTTGGTGTCTTTCCCCTTTAAGTCTCTCAAATTTAATTAATATTTTGGGTCTATTTGGCCTGCCTATGCTCAGATTTTCCTGAGGCCGTTTCTCTCTTAATATATTAATGTCGTTATTACCTTCGATAATAATAACAATTTATAGAAAGAAGGATGCCAGTATGGTAATAGTATATATGGTACCGGCAATGTGTTAAATCCGATTTTGTATGGAATACCTAAAGAATATATAGAATGATTAAATTTTGTAGCCAGAGTATGAAATGATTTATATTTCATATATTTCCTAGGCATTTTATACAATGCCAAAGGACTAGTGGTCAGAGTATTGAATGCTCCCACTACTCACCAGTAATTACCAAAAATTAGTGGACGATGTGAGAAAGCTAAGACGATTACTAAGAAAGAAACACGGCATGTAGTGGTGGCAGTGAACAAAAGTAAGCTATGATGTAGTGGTGGCACTGAACAAAAGTAAGATTTATTCAATTGAAAAAGGTGTGAGTGCTATTCATTTTTATGTCAACGTACTCTGAATTATTTGACGTAATTCATGAGGCTGATTTTGGCCGTTGGTCGAAAGAACGTTACTCGTCATAATATTGAATTGTACACTCACCTTTGCGAGCCAAGCCAGAAAAAACAAGAAATTAATTCCCACGAGGACTGTATAGAAAAGTAGCGGAAGACTTGAGTTCAAATACCACGTAGATCACTTGGTCCCCTCTAACTCCCATCCTCGTAACTCCGACCTATGATAGCGAAGTAGGACATGACTATGGTAAGCAACTTGCCGAGTTTCAATCTTTTACGTCAAAAATTCTGGAAAATATGAAAAGGACGGCAGACAGACAGATAGACTGACATTGTGAAACCAGTAAGTGCTCCGCTACTTAATAAAAAGCTGGTAAGACGAGTGGTCAAGTTGTTCCCAATCAAAAAATCTGAACAAAGCTTGCGTTTGAGCAGAGCAGTGTGTAATATTGCAGGGCCATTGCATTAGGTCCATACACCATACTGAAATGGCGATGAATGTCCGCTGCTGTTATATTTCTTACTGTCAAAAAACGGATCACTGACCGTATTTCGCAGTTGGCGGCAACCTCAAGAATCTTATATAGTTTAATGACACAGTGCGATCCACATCCACTGATGCCACGGATGTAAATGCCATTTAATGGTATCTGAAGTCAGACAAGGGATGCTAGGAGTCCGTGCGTATGCGCAGTGCTACGAGCGTGCGAGATTTCCAAAGATATTTAAAAACAAGGACTAATCGAGATTTGAAGATGTCCATGACCACGAAATAGCTCTCCTATCTGTTGCTGCCTCTCAGTCCACAACACACGGTCAAAGAGGATTCGTGAGGTGCATGTGCAAGACCAAATGCCAAAACATGAACTATTTTTGTGTGAAAGAGAAAATTAAGTGTAATTCAAAATGCTATTCTAGCCTTCTTTGCTCCAACAAGTATCTCAACGCCATTTTTGCTTTCGTGTTTTGTGGTAAAAACGTACTTAATGTCGCAGTTCTTCGTTCATTTTCAAAAACCTGTTCACTGCTAATAAAAGGGTGTTTTGATACTTTTCCTATGTTGTACTTGTCATTCTGTATAGTACTTAGGTAATGTATAGAATAGAAATCAACCAAACACTGTGGATAAACATCATGATAAACCAAATAAAACCTCTTGTCCACAATATAGTAGCCTATCACATATACGTATTTCGATCATCCTGTAATCATCTTTCAGTGTGATCATTAATAAGCGGTACTCGTGTTCGGCGTTTGTTATTATCTATAATAAATTTATCCTGTATTTTGGACAAGAGGTTTTATTTGGCTTATCAATTTATAGAATGCCTAGGAAAAGTAAGAAACATAATCACAAAAAAACAGATATTTTACATTTGCCTAAAAACTTCAGGAATTTTACATATTCCCTAGGCATTCTGTGCAATACCTGTTTTCACACATTGCCGGTAAATTATAGAATGTCATCAAGCGGAACTGGATGGGTTTAAAAAAATTTTTTTTGAAAATCATTTTTACGGAATCCTTGAAAATACAGAATTATTAGTTGTTATCAAAATTATATTATCACGTGAATATATATGATAATATTATCTTCTAAAAATCAACACACTTTGGTTTAATTAACATATAAGGAGAAAAATCCTTCAGTCGGAGTGGCCATTCGAAAGAAGTTTTGTTCGAAAATTTGACGGAAGAAAAGGTTGGAATATAATTTATTACAAATGCTAAGTGAATAAAATGCTACATTAAAATTGTTAAATTTAATGGGACGAATCTACCGTAATGGGTTTGAGTTTCTAACGGGTCTCTTTCGCGATAATTAAAAATTACCAATCAGGAAAAAGATTCCCCATCTTGACGTGAACAGAATGCGAACAATTCATTAATAAAAGCAGTTTGATTGTAATGAAAATGGATGGGGAATATAAATGTTGGCGAAGAAGCAATGTTCGTTTTTCTTAATATGTTTAAGTAATTAAAGACGGAATTCGATACAGTCAATAGAATGGCTCACAATAATTAAAAGTAATTTGAGACGCAATAAAACTCTTATGTCTATTCTATTACGTTTCGGTGTCGAGGATGTAAAATAATCATTTATCTATTTGAAATTTAACCTAGCAAAGGATCAGCCTACTGGGGTTTGCTTGGTCATCCAAGCTTCAATTTCCATCAACTTATAAAATTTGTGTTAATTTCTAAAGTAATTTTATGACATTATTGACAATGTCATTATAGCAGAAATTGAAAAAAGATTAATTTTTATAAAATAAATCAAAGATAATAATATAAGTAATAGACTTCGGACAATATTTAACCAAACAATAAATATAACAACCAGACAGTAATAGATAATAATAATAATAATAATAATAATAATAATAATAATAATAATAATAATAATGTGGTTTCGATATTTAATTTTATCATTTAATAAAAAACAATATTCTATTGCAAGTATTATTAGAAACCTCAAGAGAGTGTGTTTAAGGTGATTCTTTATGTCTGACTGCTTACCTTAAACAGGCATTGCTATGGTAATGTAACATCCGGTCGACTCGATTGGTCGATGAAGTAGAATACTATTAACACAGCACGTGATGGAATTATTTCCTTTTCAAAAGAAGAAACTTTCCTGTTATGCTAATCGTAAAGCAGATTTCAGAATTTAACGGTTTTGAATTCATTTTATATTTTTCCTTCTCTAAATAAAATCGCAATAAAAGAGTTGATGGAAGAAATTGTATGGTTCAATTCATGCGGATTAAAAAATAATTTTTTAAGAAGTTATCCTATTTTTGAAGGATTTTTAATGCTTTTTTGCGATATCTTGAATTCATAAGGAAGAATATATTAAAGAAATAAAAATGTTGCATGCCCTCTCACTTCCCTGCGCAACAATAATCCAATTAATTTATAAACATAAAAATTAACCACACAAAAAAAGTATTTATTATGGATTGAAATGTAATGAGAGAAAGGCAGGTATTCATCCTACTCTCATTAAATTAATAATTCAAATTGTTCTAAAAAATGCAGTCAGTTTGACGGCCTATCTGAATGTACGTTTTGATTTCCCGATGTTGAATCCTGCCATGTGTTAAGGATGCTTGGTTTATCCATAAATTTGTTGAATAAAAAATATTCAAACTTATGATTCTAGCTTATTATAGTCTGTCCAACGAATATTTGATTGGGCGTGTTATTTGTTAATTTTACTTGGAAGAGTGTGTAACTGTTGAAATCGGACGTTTAACTGGAAACGCCAAATCAAACTTTCGTTGGACAAGTCGGTGCACTTTAAAATAAGAAACTAACCACCTTATCAAGTCTTTTTAAGTCGAATCAATTAAATGCTTCATTTATCACGTTTTCCCTGGCCTCTGTATTTACCAGAACTAATTCCCTCTGAATTCTTCCTTATGGGGCTATGTCAAAAAAGTGTTCACGAGATTAGTTTCTTTATGCGAATTTTGTTACAACTGGAATATTGAATTAAGGCCGACTGCGCCATCAAAGGTGTACATATCGAACATCTATAAAGACACAAACAAGGAAAGTTTGCCCGTCTGTTAACATTTTTCCTTCTGATATGCCTGCCCTGGTTACCATATTGCAGAATTCGAAAACCCGAGAGAGATTTATTAATCGCAACAGATATATTTATTCATTATATTCTTCACCAAAAAAAGAGTTACTTTATTTAAATATCTTTTCCTATATTTCCTGTATTGATTCTGAAGAGGTCAAGCGATATTAAATAGATAAGTTTATAAAGGCATTTTAAATTGAAAAATTACACAAACTTACTTCTACTCAGTAAAGGACTTTCTCACCACAAACTTTACACACGAGTTTATAGAAGTCGGCTAATGGGAATGCCTAGCTTTACACACATTTTTTTGTATATGTTACAGCGCAGTAGCTAATTTTAGACCCGAACGTACCTTTCAACCTTATGGTAATTTAATGAGAACGGATTTATATAAATATTAAACGTGAGATTTTCCGTTCTTAGGTCGTTCTAAACAATTTCATTAACAACTTTTGCTTTCCATTTATAACGATAACCAATTTTATTTGACGCAATGGAGACAATATTAATTGTGCAAAAATAGTTGACTAATGAACATGGATTTAAGTTAATTTTGTTTTTCTTTCTTGGAAAACTACTTTACATACCGTTTCGTTATATTATGATTGCTAAATGCTAAAGAGCCCCGGAACACTTTCAACGAACGAAAAGGGTACAAAGTCATTAAAACGGTATAAAACACTTTTTAATTTTTTTAAAAAACTTTACATCAATATAAACTTTAATTATAGTTATCATATTACCTTGGAGCAATTAAAATTAAAAATCGTTCATGAGGGATTAATTGTTTTAAGAGGTATTTAGTTAATTGGATTAATTTTTTTTAATGAGAACATGCAAAAATATTAATATCATCTTTTTTCTTTTAGACCGATAAGAAAAAAAATATCTCATTTAAAATTTATTGTGTTTGTTTTAGGTGTATTCCGTTGTATTGGCATAAGCTAATTTTTTTTATTTAATTATGTTTCAGTAATTTGATTCTGAAGTTTGTGGTTTTTAAATATTCGACGTCTATCTGTTGCACCGTCGAATTTCTATACGATAAATAACAGCGCATAATAGGATGACTAGTCCTTAAGTTCTTGGATTAATTAACCTCGTAAAAAGGTACTTTCATGTTAAATGCGACTTTAATCAAATGCAGTATTTGAAGGTTGTCCCAAGACGAAAACGACAAAATTTGCTAACATGTTTCGAGATCATTTCCTGTCTGCCATGGAAGTAATTGTAAATAATTTCCCTAGCTGCTCACAACATGATGGAAATTGAAATTTTATCATGCAATGGGCATTTACTTTATATTTTCATAAGAAATGAGCAGATAAGAACTCGTATAATGCTTAGGGTTGTCGGCATTTTATGTTCATTTACTAAACTAAGCATGAGTTATCATCGCTGCTTATCATTCTTATAAATCTTATTATTAGCGCTTATTTGTCATTTCTTTTTCAATTAATTATAATGATATATGTTTTTATAATATGACCATTTCGAGTGTCAATAAAAGTTTGGAAACCTGAACTTGGATTCTAGTGAAATACTGAAATCGTTGCGATGTCATTGATTTGTTTCCATTCAAGTTTCACCAGTTGAACGTCTAAATAAACTTTCCGCGAAGGCGGACTGCCGGACTGGCACCGAGATCCAACTACGAGCTTTTTAACCGCAACAACTTTAATATACGCTATTGGAGATGGAATTATCCCGATCTTGACCAAATTTTAAGGTTAAAATACCTTCACACTAGAAACAATTGCTATTCTATATTGTTTGGCCACAGCAGATAAACAACCACTTTTCTCTTATTAATCTCTGAATATCTCTCTAATTAAATAATGTTAAAAGACTAGCTTATACGGCTTGTCTTTATCCATAAGACCATATCCGAGAACTGAATTGATGATTTACCACGTGTATTAACGAATGTATATATATATGAACATAACTTAAAAGTACTAAATTTCTTCCAATATGATCTCTCTTCTGATTTAAGTATGAGTCTTATGATGTATTCTTGTCACAAATAATTTTTAAATATTTGATATAAATATAGTATACGTAGTAAAGACGATAATTTCATAAACTGCGGCTACTATTCACGCAGGAAAGATATGCAAATCCACCTTCTAAGTGATGACCCCTATCAAATGCGCACTTCTGGCTTGTTTCGTAATTAACCAAAGGGCCTATTTCACAGCTACCTGAAACTCTTCTGTGGGACAAAATAGTCATGCAAACAGCTTGTTTTTCATGCAAGCATAAAGAACCATTGCACGTTGCGAAGTCGGGAGAATAAGGTAGATGAGGCAACTTTGTAACATCTTCTTTTACTAGCTCTGTAAGACGTTGAAATGTGATTTTTTCTGAGGGAATTGAATGCCAGATGCCAAACTGATCACCGAAATATCAGCGATATCATGGATACTTTGGAAATGGTTTTTAAATACTGTTGAATCTACTTAATTTTAGTCTCCGTTCTTACTTTTCGTCAGTGATTGATATGTGCATTATTTTCCAAACTTTACCTGCCTTCCGCAAAACATTTGTCCATTTGATTTGGCTTCCTCTCCATAAAATTGTTTCATCGTCTGCAGTGTTTCTAATTCTTATAATTCTGCGTGCTTCATCAATACACGTGTGTAGAATAATATCGCATAATCGATAGATTATAGATTATTAATCCTGAGCTACATTCTGGAATGAACTGCGCCAACGGCGGCTAGTCCACGAAATTACTTACTCTACCTCGTAACCAAACTAAAGAAATTATCGTATTAATCTTGTTTTCATTCCAAAAAAAGTCATATCGTACTTAGTTTTACTTTTCCAAAAATACAAACAATGATTACCAAAAATAATATTTGAATACTATTAGTTTATTTTTAAATATTGTGGCTTCAGTAACACATGATTTAATTTATGTCGATTGCTATCATGATATCGCAAATTTTATAAAAAATTTTAACTTTTCTAACCTAATAAACCAAAAACTTAATGTATAAACACTTCTTTTGTAGTTCCTTTTTCGGTGACAAGAAGGATAGGACATCCTTACCAAAACCGAACGCCGCCGAAGCGGAAGAAGCCCCGGACGAGTTTCACGCGGATGCAAATTTGTGAGCTCGAGAAACGGTTCCACAAGCAGAAATACCTGGCTTCGGCCGAGAGGGCCAACTTGGCCAAAGCGCTCAAAATGACCGATGCCCAGGTCAAGACATGGTTCCAAAATAGGAGGACGAAATGGAGGTAAATATTAGAATTTTCTTCTCATTATAACTCTTTTCGATATAATTTATTAAGGATGCGTTCTTAATTTATAGGCTTACTTTTTATGTATTGTGAAGAAGGTAATAAATATAAATTGGAGTTAATGCACTAAATATAAGGTAAAGATATTCGAATCCAGGTCGCCGTATTTTTCCTGCCATTTTTTTCCATTAAAACTTTTGTATGCGTCTTCATCAGCTTTCTGATTGATTGGAAAGGAGGAATTCCGATCTGCGGGTCGAGTACCTGCTCTATTTCGGGCTTCTACCATGACTATTTTGTAATCTTTTGGACATTTGGAAACATCCTTCCTATCCCGTTTCGCGATAGCTCAGTTGGTGGAAGTGATACTCGTGGTCTCTGGTTCGAATCCAGTGGCGGAATTTTTTTCGTGTTTTTTCCATTAATTTTTTATAATGAGGAAGTTTTGTATTTCACTCCTAATAGAGGTTATTCATCTACAGAGTGTTCCAAATTGATGTATACATTCTTTGAAACGTTATAACTCAGCAACGAAATGAGATACAAAAATAAGGTTTGTTGTATTTTATTTCTTAAACTTCCTTAAGCCCGTACATGTTCAAAATGTCCACCTTCTGCCACAGTTCATTCCCAACACCGACGTCGAACAGAGCGACACACCGACTGGATTGTAGCTAATAGAATATCATTGATGGAATGTTCAATCTGATCTTTTAATTCCGTCAGTGTTTGTGGGTTTGTGGCGTACACCGTATTAAAGTTCCCCAAAGGTAGAAGTCGAGAGGGGTTAAATCGGGAGATCGAGGCGGAAGCTCCGTAGCACTTCCTCTTCGTCCTATCCATCTGTGATTGAATGTATGATCCTTTCACCGAGGGGGGATTCAAACTTTTGTTGTTATCCTTGTTGGCGGTGGTGTACGAAATTCAACCCCCCAACGTTGTTGAACCTCAACAACATTCTCCACTTTCCAATAACACTTCAGTATTCACTTACGTTCATCGAATGAAAGTCTCACCGCCATTTTGGTTTATAAACAATGAACAACAGTGAACGTGTTGCTATGCTTTTACAGCGCCGTCTTGATCATGCACAACAAACCTTATATTTCTTTCTCATTTCCTTGATGAGCTATAACGTTTCAAAGAGTGTATACGTCAATTTGGTACACTCTATATATTATAAATTGTTAGAGGTGAACTTGGCAACTACAGATTACGATTTATTATCCAATTTATTTTGATGTCGGACTGGCAGGTAAATGATAATTGTATGTAGCTGTCAGACCGTTAAATATATGAAGATTCGTTATGAATATCAATATCAGTACATTTCGTTATTTTACATAGATTGTACGATAGATTATATTTTAAAATTTAACCAAGCTTTAGTTTTCTTCATAAGAATATGCTTAATCTATTCGACTGCGTACAGGAACACTTAGATATTTAATGTGTATTTTATTTTAATTATAGCTGTGTTAGGTTCGGTCAAAAAATGGACTAGATTTCTAATGTTTAGTTCAAACAAGCTGTAAGAGAAAAAAATATTCAGAATATCACTGGATAGAAGAAGACTAGATATTATAAACACCCTCCTAGATTTGTTTCTTGTTTCTTCATTGTTTATAGGAAAATAGCGACGCGACAGGAGTTGTTTATGCGCTGCACTTTCAGGAGTGAAAAATTCATTGTTCTACGATATTTTATGCCACTCGTAAATTTTTTTCTGACAAGGCAGCAATCCGTTGAACCGACGGTGGTTTCATTTTGCATTTGAAAAATGGATTTACACTTCGCAAACTGCAGCACACAAACGACTTCTGCAGTGGTGCTGATTTTTTCCTAAAATGAGAAACAGCGCCCATGTGTGACATTGAATGAATTTCTAGATGAGCTTTTAAAATTTTGCAACTTCCACTAGTCGGTGATATGCAGAATATGTTTCTGTATTTTTCAGTTTGTTTAGAATAAATACGAAATCTGCTGCATCTTTTTTGAAAAACCCTGCACCATTCCTTTTGAATCACAACTATACATGAATAATGAAAAATCGTGTGTTCAATTTGTACCCTTCGATTTGTTGACAAAGCCAGAAATAAAAGGCGAAACCAGTCATATTTTTTGTATGCTCCAAAATGAATATTGCAAAGCTTCAATCAACCTCATTTGCTTTTTATGATGAACAAGAGAAGAAATTTGAAAGAAATTTCATCATTATGTGAAAATATAATATATTTGATTATGTTATAGAAATTGTTTAATTGTTATGGGAAATTCAAGAAACGTTTATTGTGGTTAGTAAAATGACCGTGTAACAACAATTCATTTCTTAAGCAAACTCAATCCCAAACAATGAACATTTTAAGGAATTTCTTATAGGAGGAAATTTATAATCCCAAATTTAAAAATGATTCGATTTAATGAACCCTACACAATCTTGACGTTGAAAGTAACATAGTGAATAATTGCTTAGACCATTTTTGAGTGCACTATTCTTCTGAAATCACGTAGCTTATGCCGTATGATTTGAAATCGCAAAACATTTGCAAATAATTTAAAGATTAAAGGTATAATCAAGTTTCGATTTAATCTACGAAGATTTAATTACATTTTTATGAGAGATTTAATCAGTGGTCTGTGATTCTAAGGTACAGTAGAAAATAATTAAACAATTAGAAGATAAAAGGAACTAGCTTAATAAACAAACTGATCGATCCGGATAAATTATATAATATTTATTAAAAATCTTATGCTTCATGTTTTTATAAAGTGCTGACGAGTATTTTGAACATTATCATGACAAATGAATGCCTGACAATTTAGGATTTATAATTAGCAAGGAAAGTGAAAAAGCATGAATAAAGAGATCATGTACGGTGATTAAGGCGCCAATATGATATTATTATGACAAAATTCTAGTATTCTCTTAATTTATTTTACAAACAATGAATTAACGCCAATTCATCCACGTCAACTAATCGTAATCATTGCTTTTTTTTTATTTCACCTTCATCTGATTGGAAAATGATGACAGTAGCCTTCACCATGGTTCATATAATTTTATTACAAAGCCAATTATCTGTTATCGTGGGAATCTTGCATAGCATGCCTTAATATCGACAATTGTATGTAATATAAAGAACCTTGCCTGTAATTGCCGCGCGTTGTCTTTTCTGTAAGTAATCAGTTCTCTAGAAAATTCTCATCCATCCAAATGACATAGGTCTCTCGTGCTCTAAGGAGTAATTATTACCCTTGCACGTTTTAATTAAAGGGTATCAGCTTGCGTTTTGTCTGACTTGCAACCATTACCAGTCATTAACAATCGTTAAGTAAGTTAATCTCTCAAAAGGGCCTTGCAACGCCATTTTTAAGATATTTTTTTTTCTAATTTTTTTTTATTAATCTTTCAACTATTTAGAGACAGAAAACATTTTAACAATCACTTTTATATGTAGTGCTTATAAAATGATACAATTGGAGACCGGCTATTAATAAAATATCCATAATCGGAAATATTTTATTTTTGTACTTTATATTATTTTTATCGTTTATTCAGCATTAAATATATTTATGCGCTATCTTTAGTTTAACGTCATGCCAATTTGGTGACCAAATAAAATTTTAATGAACTTTAATATATTTTAGGTCACAATTAAATAAATTTTTAAATTTTCATAAAATTTATCTTTAAGGATCATAATTAATTACATGTTTCATTTTTAACAGCAAAGCTTATGCAGTGACTTTTACTTCACTTTATAACTCCAGAAAATTGCTCTTTTAATTTTTTAAACAGAAAACTTGTGTTGATTCGTTTAAAGCAAGGAACGTGCGGAAAAGAATTAAGATTAAAATAAGTTATCATTTTCAAAATCCTTGCTAGAAGGATGCACTTTTTCATTTCTCTTCCTAATACAATTTGAGTTGTTATTTTACTTTCTACCCTCTTAGTCGTTTTCTCTTCTCGTCGTTCTAGACAAGTTCCTATATTAT
This sequence comes from Rhysida immarginata, assembly GCA_023313115.1. Taxonomy (NCBI): domain Eukaryota; kingdom Metazoa; phylum Arthropoda; class Chilopoda; order Scolopendromorpha; family Scolopendridae; genus Rhysida; species Rhysida immarginata. The sequence continues at coordinate 1,861,984 of JAHWFO010115002.1, forward strand.
TACAAGTGAGAGGGCACGTTCCACAAGCCTCATCCCCTTCGTCGTTTCCGGCATTGCCGACACCTTGACAACCTCGACATATCTCTCGCTTTTTCGCAAAAACCATTATTATAGTCCTCGGCACAAACAGGGGTCAAACAAGTTACGGAGAGCTTGCAAAATCCATAGTCACAACTACGCAATTCGTTCAAAGAAAAATAATCTCTTTCTCTCTCAGTCATTCTGTTTCTCTTTCACTCGCTCTTCCTCGGAATTCTTCCTCTGGTTTTCCCTTGTCAATGGACTCATTGGAATGATGTACAAACTCATATACTTGAAGAGAATCATGATTTTAAATTTGATATAAATTAACTAAGAATTCGCGTGATAAAATTAGGTATCTTCTTAGTTTTGTATTTTTTCTCCCATAGAAAAATCGCTCTAAACGAGATTTTTTGACTCTGCGCAAGCATATACCTATTCGTTTCCATTATGAATCCGATATTTTTACAGAAATTTAGGAAATGCGCCTCTATAGTTGCCGAGCGGGATTCTTCAATTGGAAGACATGAGAAGACGATTTTACAAAGGTTCTCTCAGGAGTATTTTGACAGTTATAAGAAAACTGAACGAAAACTGATTTCTCTTTCCACGTACGTGTAAATTCCGAATTCAGGAAATATTAAAGGTGGTGCCTGAATATTTCTTTACACCTTAGCTTAACAGCGTTATCCTATAAAAAGCAGCTCGACAATTATCGTTGAGAGCATTTTCCCCCTCTACAACGAAAACGCACTGCCACAGTTAAGGAATAACTTCGTCATTTATATCTAAGGAATAACTTCATTATTTTTTTATAATAGAAATGGTAAAATAAATCGGTTTGAAATCCGTTTGTACTTGATTTTTCAGTAGAATTGTTGCTACTGCTTGTAGAAAAACAGTAGAATTGTTGCTGCTCTTCGTTTACGTAATCAATAAGATTGCTGTATTAAAATTAGACTTTGATACATTCGGGTAGCGTGTTAAATTTTAAATAATCAAACATTTTAAACTATTATTATTAACTTGTACTTATTCTTGAATGAAACAGCGGAATTTATAATTATAATGTTGTAGTATGGTTTTAAATTAAGAGAAATCTTTAAAAATAATTTTTAGTACTCTGCTTAAATGTGGAAAGACAGTAATAAAAAGAAAAAACAACATAGACCCTTTACAGGAAAACAATTATAAATAATTATATTTAGTTTGTGTAGGAGAAACGGCAAAAGCATAAGTGACAGAAAAGAACTCTGGCAGATATAGGAAAAACTAATTGAAGTTTACTGGTGAATCCTAAGAGAGTGTTTTATATCGTAATTTATGAAATTGAGGCCCTACTTTATGCAGTTTTGTGCTTGATGATGCTTACGGCTTAATGTTTATTCAATCCAGTCATTAATAAGATATGATTAATGATATATTTCGCATCCTGCTAGGATGACATGATAAACGGATTGCTTAGTATTTAATTCAAAGTCCTTTTATGCGCTAGTGTCTCCTTGAATATGAGAATGCAACATATGCATTCATCTTTATATGTTTATGAGATGGCAACATGAAATGGTATCGGTTGGGAAGTTTAAATATGGACTATCCCTTTGTATAATGAATAATTGCAAATATGGCAAATGAAAAGTAAAGAATTTATTGAGATTCGTTCCATGCTATTAAAAATATATTTCTGAACGCTTTTATGAAAAACATTTGTCATATTCAGAGTTTCTAAAAAAGAATATGCACTTGAGATGTTAAATTATCTTTCGAATCGCATTCCCTTTTAAAATAATTTAATATTTGCTTTCCTTATCATTTATCTAGTAATCATTCAAGATATACAGAGAGTTTTGCGAGCATTTAGACATCAACATTAAAATCTCCTGACAGGAAAGTCTTTATTGGAATGCGACCTGGCTGCTTATCACTCGTGTTCTATTCGAAAATTTCCTCAGTTGGAAACTATAAATTGAGCACTAGAAAAGTGAACAATTTTAACAACCATATAAAATGAATTAATTTTATCTCCAACGGAGAGGAGGGGTAGGAAGGGAGGGGGGTGACGGAAGAGTTTTCAATATCGACAGACAGCCCAAATGGGTCTGACATCATTCGACAGAAAGATTAGCATCCCTCCGATGTGCCAGAGATTGAGTTGACACTGACAATAGCCCTTGTCAAGCATGAAATGTTAACGCCACACGCGTGACAGTGTCAAAGTCGAAACACCATTTCGTATTCATTCGAAACGTTTCGGGGCTTGATCGACTTCAACGGTGGAAATCCAACAATTCCGTTTCAAGAATTGATTTCCGAGCGTGGCATTTTGTTTTCGATAAACAGGGCCTCGCGCTGTCGAAATTGAAGTGGTATGGAAACTCACACACTCTCCTCCTCCCCCTTTTGCCCCTCTTCCGCGGCCCTCCTCCTCACCTTCTAACCCTCTGACTTTACCACGTACCCCTTCTCGCTCCAAACACGCGCCTAATAATTCATTGCATTTTGTTGGGAGCATGTTTGCAGGGAAATAAGCGTTCAAAATACGCCATCAGGACGAAGCTTTCAGAGCTGTCCACGTAAAATGAAGGCAATAATAATAAGCAAACAACAATGACAGCCCCGTCATCTGTGCACCTTAATGGAAAACAAAAATTTCTCTTTCAGGGAACGAGTGTGATGGTTATTTATATCGGCGTAACACATCGTCGATTGCCACGGCCTTCATTAAAATGTGGAGAGATAATGGTATCGAAATGATATGGTGACTTCAAATATTTAACAACATCAGATATAAAAGTTTTTGAATATTTAACGCCAAAGACGATCTGACGATGTAATTAAACGAAAAGCAATCACTAGTTCAAGTGAATTTTCAAAGTATAAAATATCGTTCTATAATCAGAACCTCACTCAACGCTTTCATGAGAGTGGTGGGTAAATTACCATTAAACACAACCCACTTGCTTTCAACCTCTAATTTTTCCAGAGATTTTAAGCGTAATTCTTTGTCTTTTGACTAAAGAAACTAATGTTCATATTTGAATAACATTTAATTCTTAGAGTCTTATCGAATGAATATATATAAATACAATTGAGTACATATACATAAGCTAATGATATTGTACTTCCATAATGTTTCCTTAGTCTTTTCAATTGTAAATTCCTTTTTCAATATGGGATAAATTTTTCAAGAACATTTTCCAGAAAACATTTTAGCCTCTTTTTTTATATTTCTCGATATACCTTTTCAATGCACCACCATAAGACATTTTTAAAAATATGCCAACATGTTGCAACATGTTTTTTCATTTTCTTGCCTTTTTATAATCATCTATCCCAAAAGTGAGCAAGTTCTTAGTTTTGTATTTGAATTCAAGGCGCAAGATCTTATACAAATTTTAGGCCAATATCAGTGTTTCACAGACGAGGGTCTATAAAAACTATAGCTTCATACAATACAATTCTAACTTATATTCATATGATAGCATCCATATTTAATTTCTATAGCTTGATATATGAGTTCTGGGCTGTTTGACTTTCAGCCCAGGAATTTGGCCAATTAAGTTGTTCCGTTTAATCAATATATCAGTTGTCCTTTTAGTCGATATATACTGAATATTTACAAACACTGTGCACAAACTTTTATGTGTGATAGAAGACCTTATTTTGAATATATTTTGTCAATAAACTGGGGGTCACAAATTAATCCTTGATACATAAAAAAAAATTGTCAAACATTTTACATACAATAGCTGTCTGAGACTTCCTCATTATATTGTCTCCCTCGTTAATGTATTTTCAGAAAACGGAGAAATTAGAAAATCTGATACTGATGGTCACAATGTTTTTAATAATCAAATACTATTGGCCGATTTCCCTTAGAGTACTTTGCATGAGCCCTACGCTTCGTAACATTATTGTAGGAACTAAGACAAACCCTTTACAAAATAGGTATGACTGTTGCAGATGTTTCTCCAAAAATTGTTGCACGTGTAGCGGTGCAGACTTTAATGTCATAGAGCAGCGCGATGTTGGACTAGTGATTTTGCATGAATGCACGGGAAACCGTTGTTAATGTTAATGCGTGCACGACGAGTAACAGAACTATCCATAGATTATTTGCTGCTGATATGGACATTAATCGTAAGCCAGTAGACGGGCGTCCGGTAAAGTGCGATACCAAACAGTTACCGCAAAAAAGTAACAAAAACCAACTTCCACTGTATGTGAGCTGTCCAACGAGCTCACTGTATCACCGGCAACTTAATCCGACACTTGGGTTTCATGTGCCCTCATCAAGTAGCAGCAACTGCAATGCTTGGAAATAAGGCTTGCCCTCAAAACATCGTGAGGCTCTAACATCGGTTCTGCATCTCATCGTTACTGTTGACGCAATTTCTTATAAATGCCAGCAGAAATTGGGAACAAAACATCCGCCACCGGTGAATCGTGCAGATGCAATACTCTTCCAAGGTGGTGCTTGTCCACATGTTCTGTTGCAACCCTGCAAAAATTATTGCTCCAAACTAATTTCCATATATTCGTCATTTGGACAATTTCTTGCTGGGCAAATGGTTCACTGATCGAGATGCTGTCATTACTGCTGTCACCGGTTTTTTGGAACATTTTTCAATGCCAACACGTTGGGTACAATGTATAGCTGCTGAGTGCAGAATACATTTCACTTACAGAATGTATTCTTTTGTTTCAGGTGTCTTTTTCATTCCATCAAATTCGGCCAATACTTATGAAACAATACTTAAAATTACAAAAGGATTTGATCATGAGCGACAATGCATGCCTCACAGCATCTTGTCATAGAATTTCTGAATCCACAAGAGTGTCGTACACCACATTCTTCAGATGTCCCCAAAAGAGAAAATTTAAAGGGCTATTGGTCAACAGTTTGAACATCTGTTGTATTTGGTTAACTATCGGTATCATTTTTTTTAATTTCTACGTTTTCTGGAAATACACTAACGAGACATTAACGACTTTCTACTTATGAGGAAGTCTCAGACAGCCGTTTTAGGTATGATGATTGTTAATTATTTTATATATCAAGAATTCGTTTGCGACTCCCAGTTTATTGGTAAAAAATATTCAAAAATATGATTGATAAAAATTTGACGATAAAAATTTGTCAAATTACTATTTCAAACAGTAGGCGCCGATTCTGGGAATTTACGATTTTATGAAAACGCTGCCACTTATGATATTATGAAATAGTATAAATGCTTATAAACAATATTCTCAATTCATTATCAACTGCGGTTGATTTCCTAACTCATGTCCTTCCATATAATTTCAAGAATATGAGATAGAATGTAATGCCTCAACTGAAGCAAATTTTTATTAAACATTTATAGTCGTCTGAAATTTTTTAATCATTCAAGTGTTAATTTTCAACAAATGTCATACAGTCGAATACACAATAATAAAAGAAAAACGAAAACGAAATGCTGCATTATAAAAATTAAAATTAAAAAAATTAGAAATTGAAGGCATCAAACACGTGTAAAATATTGATTCCAAAATCTACTTCACTCAAAGTACTTTCCCGTGAGGCAAGAATTTTTCTTCTCCATCTAGAGAAAGAACTAATACAATTTCTCGAAATTCTTTTTTTAGTAATATTGTGAAATTACTTGTAACCTTATATTATATAAACATTCTCATAGATAGACACACCTACAATATATACTATATATGAAGTCATTTTCTTGGAGAGCCACCTCCTCTTCGACTTTGCAGTAGAAGTCTAGTATCTTATTGTGCTAGAATGTCGTCATTCTCCACCTTCCTGAAAGAGAAAAGGGTGACCCTATGTCAAATCACTTTGATGCTTATTGCGCTTGTTTCCTAGCGTCATAGTGCACGTGCAAAGATGATAACCTATGATTTCAACAAGAAAACCTAATTACATGGAGTCGGTGAACGTCCTCGACGGAGGCTTGGCTGGCGTGATTGACCCTGACTCCCAAGATCGCAGGTCCAGCGCCATCTACGGGCCGCCTAAAAAATTTCGAGATGAAGATTGTGTAATTATAGTGTCCTTCCGAAAAGAATATAAGTCACGTGCCTCCTACAGGCTTATGAGATTTTATTGTACTTAACCTCATCTTCACCACTAACCCCATGAATCAAAAATGTTAAATCTTATTGTACTCGGAATGTTGACCATAGACTTAATATTAATAAAAAAATATATTTTTAAACTGTAAGAAAAAATTAAATTATTTTTAAATCGTACATGAGAAATTTGTTTTGGGAATTATTCCTTAATAAGCAATTATTATTCTATCGTATGATAAAAACAGTTTAACATTTCCTTTATTTTGATCTGTATTTATTAATCTATAACTAAACTTAGAAAAAAAAAGACATGAAGTGTTTATAAGGCGGCAAATAAGTTATTAATAAAAATTAATATTCCAGCTATTTTCTTCAAGCTTTCATAGTCTCTCTTTAAGTTTAATCTCCTTTATATGTTCTTTAAGAATCTTCGAAACTCCTGCGTTAAACATGACACAATTAAGGATAAAATGTTTTATAAATTGCATTTATGCGTAGATTCTGGACAAATTGTTAAACGACATCATTTAATGGATAAGAAGAGAGGAGATGAAGGGGGTCACGAAAGTGAGTGTAGGGAAAGGAGACGGAACAGGAGGGGGAAGTTTTGGTGTAGTTCACCTGAGCGCGTGCCTCATGGTCTCCCATTTTCTTTCAAGTTCGCCCTAGGAATAGAGAGCATTAAGGTCAAACCATTTAGGTGTTGGGGCGCCAGAAAATAGCTCTTCAAAAGGGCGTTTGGAGAAGAGGATTCCCACGACGGCTCATCGTTTCCATTAACCAATTCCTAATATACAGAGAATATCAAGGGAAGATAAAAAAAATCCGCATTTAACGCAACTCCTTGTTAATTTTAAATTATGTAAGGAGAAGAAACTAAAATTTTCTTAAAATGATGCAATATCAATGATTCTATAAATTTTATAACAGATAATGTGAATAAAAAAATTAATAATTGCTTAAAAAATGTTAAAACAAAATTTACAATTTCATTTTTTCCATGTTAAATTAACCTATTCATGAATTTTGAAGAAAAGAACGTCCAGTTTTCTGTAAAAAAATTATATATAATTGTACAACGAAATACGTTTTGTTATTCTATACTCATTTGGAGTTAAAATTCAAGAAGCAACCATGCCATTTTAAAAACTTTCTCTTCGTATAGAGATCTAGTCTATTTTTAGTTTTTATGGAAATTCCATAGGAATCATAACTTCAAATGAATATACAATTGCGTAGTAAATTTTTCAATTACTTCTTCCTACTTTAACTATATTTACCATGTTATTCTTCATTTAATTTACTTAGTTCTGTGGATCATATTTACATCGAAACGTAATTCAAAGTTTCTGTGCGTCTGCCACTTAATTCAAAGTTTCTGTGCTGCTTTATTAGGACAGAAATATGACCGTCAAGGTTTTAGATTAGCTGTATCAATTTTTCAGGCTTTTTCGTGCACCACTTTAAGTCGCTTGCACGTGGCCAAAACAGTGACCGTAAAGAATACATAGATAATGGTATGTCATATAATAATCGATTCGTCATGAATGTTACTTTCTGTTTATTTTTAAGCATTGTTGACATGCGCATGCGCATGCGCACGTGCGATTGCTTTGTCGCAGCTAAAGCTCCTTCTTGGAATGTGAGCAAGATTTTATGTCCACACTTTTTTCATTCTTTTTAAACAAAAATTAAGGAAAAACCGTGAAATGGAACAACTAAAAAGGGAAAACTTCAAATCCACAAGGAGAAATGAAATACCGGATACGTATTTCAGGTACCAGGTATCCATCTTCAGCGGCGGTACCTATTGGCAAGATGTTCCCTCTTGTTTCATTGGCTCATTTGTTTTAACTTTTGTCCATGAGCCGTTTCGTTTAACCAATGGCAATTCCCCCCCCCCCTTGTCTATGTATATATTTTTGTAGCTTTAAGGTTTTATTCCCTTTTACCTCTTTCTCTCTATGTATTAGAAGTTTCCTTTTTGGATTCTTTTTAAAGTTTCCAACATTGTTAGACCCTTCAATGGATATATTTACAGATAAATTTTCAAATACATCTTTTAAGTTAAAACTACAAATAATTAAATTCTATAAAATTAATATTTATTTGCTTCAAAAATGCCGTCTACTTTCTTCACTTGGCAAAAAGATAGACCTTATACCAGATACCGTAGATTCTCAAGTCCACATTTTGCAACATTGTCACGTCTTATTCTGAGAAGTATAAATGTTAAGCAAATCGCTGTAAAAATCATAAACCAGAGATTAATTAATAAAAGCTACACTTCTTTAAAAATTAAAAATAAAAAAGATGACAAGGGTAGAAACTGAAGAATTTAAAGCAACTTTATTAAACTTTGCAAATAATCCCAACTTACAGGGTGACCCATACTTATCAGGCAAAATTGTTTAGGAACATTGTATGGTTGAAATGGAACAAAAATGTCCTATAAACATTACATCTGATTTCGATAATGTGTAAGATATCGACATTTGTCTATTTTCTTGTAGAGTTGTTAAAGCAAATCAATAAAACACTTCAGAGTGCAGATTACTTTTATTCTGCATACAGACAGAACATCACATTGAACTACAAAACAAAACTAAAATGATACAAAGAATAAGAATATGAAGAAAGTAACAAATCAATGTCGAGGAAGCCCCTCATAATGGTTGCCCCCAGCTCCAATGCAGTGGTACCATCTTCGGACAACTGAGCTGGTAGCTGCCACAATCTGGTCGGGTGTAATTGTTCGACTACAAGTACGATTCCTCTTCCTGTTTGGCATATGCAAAACAGGAAGAGTACATTTAAGAATAAATAGATAAACCTACGTTTTTTCTAAGAAAAGACTCTAAATAAAAGAAAATAGACAAACGTCGATATCTCACACACGATCGAAACTAGATGTAATGTTTATAGGACATTTTTTGTTCCATTTGAACCATAAAATGTTCCTAAACAGTTGTGCTGGATAAGTTTGGGTCACCCTGTATAAAGCTTTGCTTAAGCTCACTTTGAGTTGCACTATTTTCTTAATAAGCTTAAATCATTTTTAAAAAATCGCCTTTACGTTAAATAAAGATTTTCAGACTGAGGCATCAAATTCGAGATTTTTAACGTCTTACCTTACATTTTAATTTTTAAGCCTTAGATTGAAATTTCACTGCTAATGGAAAGTTTACCAAATTGTTGTTATTTTAATTAATGGTAAAATTTAAAGAAATAATGCGGAATAAAATGTACATCATAAAAAATTAGAAAAGGCTAATTTAAAGTTGAAGATCCTTTAAAGTTAGGATTCAAGACTAATAAAAGGCATGTTAGGCTTAATATTTTAAAAACTTTTTTTTTTATATTTTTAAAATGGAGAATGGTAATTCACTGAATTTTTTAAAATATTGTAACTCGAAATTATTAAAAAATTATTATTAAAATATTATTCTGAAACTTTTTATCTTGTTATCTCCATTCTGATACATTAAGTATGGACGTCCTTTACATGTTATTTAGCTTAGGAATATATTTATTTCATGTTCTCTGTTACCTTCTCAAAGAGGTCTTAATCATCTCAACTTACGCACTTGCAATCGTCCGACCTTTGACCCATTGGAAATTGCCGAGGAGGGTCTCCCAAGGTGCTTCACTGAAATGTATACAGGCAGCATCACGGTTCCCTAATAACTCGGTGCTCCGCGTACAATTTTTATTCGCCCGTGAAAAACTTTTTGCTTCTTTATGTCACGATCCCAATGAAGATTTCATGTTTTTCAGAAAAAGAGGGAGGGGTGTAGTCATATAAGCCCCTCAGGATAAAAAAAGATGTGTGTGTGATTTGAAGGTTGGGGCGGGATTGGAGGGGGGTTACCAACGAAGAGGGCAAAAGAGCATCTTTATATACCCCCATCTCCCTACCCCCAAACCACCTCAGCACACTCCTAATGCGAAGCCAGTTAGCAAGCAAGCGTTCTTGTCTGTCACACGAAACTTTACTCTCTCTCCAAAATCCTGATTCATTGTTCGTGAAATATTCAACACCGGCATGGATTTGACACGTGGGTTTAGAGGCGAGCGTTTATTGTGCGCATGCGCGATTTACCCCTGCTCACTTCCGAGAGTTCCCTCTCTCTGCCTGTCTCTCTCTTTAGCCAATTCCCCCTCACCTCTTGTTGGGTTCCTCCTACTTTTCACCATCGTCTCTATTTCTATCTCTTTCTGTACCGACACAGAGGTGCCGATGGATGGGACACTCCCATTAATTAGAAGGTAATGGGATTTCCTTGTTTCCCCCCGCCCTCGGTTGTAAGCTGCCAGGGGGCGCTCTGGACTCCGGAGACCTTTACTTTAGATCCCTCTCTAGCATCCCCCCTTATCCCCTCTTCTGTGTGCGTGTGTGTGTTTGCGTATGTGTGCGTGCGTTTCCGTCCGTCCTCTAACCTTCCCATCGCGGAGCAGAAAAATAATTTCAAATTAGGAATCTAATGTAATATTAACGACGTTTCAGCGAAAACGTCTCGTGTTTCGGAGAAAACTATTTTCTATCCCTTTTTTAACTCCGTTCGGGAATAAATGCGAATTCAATTATCGTTTGTAAAATACATAAAAATAATTAGGATCAAATGCGTATGACTCAGGCTCATTTTTTATAACTGAAAAAAACTGAAGGAGTTAAATAAAATTTTGCTGATAAATGATTTATAAATTTTGCTGGTAACATTTCTTTAGTAAATACGATCAAGAATAGGAAAAAACAAACAAACAAGATATGCTTACTCACGACGACCCTTCAATAATCTTAATTAAGATCGCTTAAAGATTCTTGAACGTCATTAAATTTTATCTCAGTTTTTTGTCCAAGTTTTTATTCAGCTTTCGTTACTCATTTGCAAATGGCGGATGAATTGCAACTTACAAACTTTGGTTGCTGAATACAGTCTCTGCAGAGATTTTAAATTATTTTTTAAGATCATCATTCAAGCAGTAATGTTACATGTTCGATAATTTAATTATGAATGAAATAGAGAATACTATAAAAATAAGGTTTATTTTGAAACCGAATTTCATGACCTATGAGCAAATAAATTTTTGACTGTTTTTACTCCGAGTGAGTAAAACTTGCTTAGGTATTCCTGATAATATATTTTCTTTTTCGTTTAACCTGTATAAACACTTATGTAGTCATAATTCTTCATTATTCGCATTTAAGATGAATCTGAAAAATAAGAATTTCACTAGTTTAGAAACGTCATTGCTCCGCGTAAACCTTTGGAATAGCCATTCTTCTCAAAGCTAGAAATTAACCCAAAATCTTTAATTTTTCCCTTAGTAATCTTATTTTTCTGCAAGTAAGCTGAATCTCCAAAGAATAATAATGCTCACATCCTCTCTTAAGACTGAATCTTAAGCTGAATCTTAAGACTCGTTTCTGTTGTTCACAGCAACCTCAGATTGATATTTTAATACATTTTCGTAATCAGATCTCGTGCAAATTAAATACTGTCTAAATGCTATTGTAACTCTAAAAAGTCAAATTTGCTTTTATTTAATATAGCATTTTCTGCCTCAGAGAATTAAATTTTAAATTTTTTAAGGGTTCTCCGAAAAAGCCAGCATAGTTCTGGAGTTCCTTGTCTACACAGATTATTTGATTCTGCATTCTTAAATCGGGAAGCAGATTTGCAAGTGTCAGGATTCGGATACTATTCATCTAATGATTTTTTTTCATGTTTACATTTGACATTTTCACCAGTCTATTAAGTTTAATATTATAAGTAAATAAAATGAGTCAATGAAATTTATATTCAAAAGTTTAGAACATGGCGCATGAGTTCTGCTGATATTCTTTAACATTTTATAGGACAAAAAAAAACGGAACGCAAAAAACCTAGAATAAAACACCGAGTGGAAATTTTCGAAATGTCAACGTTTTTCATTGTTTTACCATTGTGTCCAATTTGTATTATTTTAAAAGACAGGAAAACGGTAGCAAATTGTCAATTTTGATTAGATTTCAATTGCAATTTAATGTTCTTATATTAAAGAACTAATTCTAATGTCAGTTCTGTTTTAAAATAGAGAATACAATAGAGAATCTACTTTAAATTTTACATTGAATTTAAAATATCAAAATAGTAAAATTAACATTAGTAGAAATGAATTTAATTTTTTATATCAATTAATATAGCCTCGTTTAGAAAATTGGATTTTTAATATTTTTTTTAAAAAACTTCCCCGTAATTTCACAAAATATTAGAAATCTTTCACAATGGACGTGGCTATGAATTTAGATAAGACCTGCTTATCCTATTTTAAATGCACTATGTTCAAAAGTTTTCGGATATTCTTCCAAAAACAATGATACGTGCCATAATTTACATATCTATAATGTCTAAATTAATGTAAAAACGCATGCCTTACTGGACTCGTTTTTGATTCATATAGATGAAATGTGGATAGCTCAACAGAACTCGATTGAGTTCCAAAGTAGCCCCACCATAAGATGACACCCATGAACAAGTCTCTCCTACAATCGAAAGTTTTCAACTGAAAAAAAAAATTGCCACAGAATTCCGAAATGCCATTTCAAATATCACCGAGTACAATCACCATTCGCCAGGAATTGAGGATCTTAGGATTCCATATCTTAAACTCCATTTCAGTAAAATCAATGCGAAGCGACGTTTAGAATGGCGTACAACTCAGCCAAACTGGACCATGAAGCAATGGAAACATGTCTTAAGGATGCTCAATACTCTGACAATCAGATTCTCAATTTTGGGTTTGGCGGATGTCTGAAGAACTGCGCGTAAACCACCGTGAAGTTTAAAGAAGTCGCTGTCAAAATATGGGACTCATTTTCATGGTTTATATTGATCCAACTTGTTCCAAGAGCAGGAACTGTTACGCCCGCAACTTACGTTGACATTTTGGTCAATTCTAACGTTTATGACAATTGTTTGAGATTGGACCATTCCTGTCATGTTGGCATAAACAAGATTACTGCAGAAGTGGTTTGAGGAGACACGACGTTGAAGAAATGCACTGGGCTGCACTGAGCCTCAATATAAACCCTTTTCAAATTCTAAGTGACGACTGCGGATTAGGTCACATTGTTCAAAATCTGCGAAATTATCTACGCTCTTCGAAAAAATGGAAGAAAATTGTCCAAGTTATCTACGAAAATCTCGTGGAAAGTCTTCCTCGGAGTATAGACGGCAAAATAAAAGCAATGACAGGTTCAACGCTATATTAATTTTCGTGAAATCATAGATTCAGTGTAAACGTTCAAGTATTCAGAAACTTTCGGCCAGTTCACTATCTATTATCTCAAAAGAGTCTTCTCAAAAGAACCTTTAGCAATAATAGGCTAATGTCGTTGTGTTGGGAAACACATACAAGGGAACTACACGAACATCTACCTCACAGAATCACGTCAAATTGAAATAGGTTACTCAGTTAAAGCTACTATAGATTCTTGCAAAATAAGAAAATGTTAAATTTTGTTTCTTTCAAAATAAACCGAGAAAAAAAAATTGAGCACATATAGCCATACAAAGACTCCATTTTAAACCGGTATATATCTGCATTAATGCGCTCTCAAACTTCTTTTCTTCCACTACTCAACAATATGCACGAATCCACTTCACCTAAAATCAACGCTATCGCTTGCGGACGATGTCTTACCGTGGTCTCGATCCATTTGCTGTAACGGAATACAGCATAAGATTATGGCAGAATTCTGGCCGAAGATCTACATCCAATGCTGCAAACTATGTTCCCTCATAGACTACCTCTGTTCCAAGACGCTTATGCTCTCATTCACACTACTCAAATTGTCCGAGACTGGTTTAGTAAACCCGATGATGAACTACAACACCTCGACTGGGCCTCTCTGATGTTATTATCACTGAACCTTTGTGGGGGATTTTGGAGGCTAACCGGCGCAGTGGATTTCCACATCCAAGAATACTTTCTGACTGTTATCCAACCGCTGTCCCAATGCAACTTGCAAAAATATGACACTAAAGGGACATGCATTTAATATTGAACCCACAAACTCACTTAAAATTTCAACTAACTCTTGGAATTTCTCGATACACAATGTTATTTTTGAAACAAACAACTTTTATCGTAAGAAAATAAAACGAAAGCCCAGAATGAGCAATATGATACTGCAGCCTAACCTAACCCAACCTAACCTACCTAACCTTACGATCCTATTTAGCATTATAGAAGGTAATGGATGTTATAAAAAAATAACTTAACCACTGCCGTATTCACCGGCTCTTCCATTTTTCCCGAAGTTCAAGGCCGGTTGAATGTTGAAGATTTCGTTGTGTGGAGACGACCTAGAAGAATGTGACTGCAGTTTTAAGCAGTTTTAAAAGGGGAATTTTGTCAACGTTCCGGCGATTCTACGAAAGCTAAATCGATAGAGAGGGGTGGGTAAGGTTCTAGAAGGGGTGGATGGGGTTCTACAAGGCATGGATAGAGAGGGGTAGAATCTATGTAGAACTTAAAATTAAATTTATTTTTTGATTAAGAATTATTTTTTATTATTATATTAGTTCTGAAACTTTTGAACGCAATGTATATCGTTATAATTTCCCGCCAGGCCAAACCCAGGTTGATCATGCTTTATCGCATGGTTGTAAGAAAACGCCTCATGTCAGTCATACACTCTCAATAACACTTATAAGATGGTGACGTTTTACTGAAAATGGTCAAAAATTCACAACCGACGAGATAGTTCAGCAAACCGTCGAGACGTTTGCAGGCGCTATACATTTGAGATATACTATATTTTTAGTGCTAGCCTAGATGTATCGGTGTATGATAAGAACAAATGTTTAAACACGGAGAATATATGGGGAACATTATCTATATAAAGGTCATACTATTATTTTTAAATACATGTACAGTTGAATAAACATGTACAATGACAGGTCTTTTTATCTTAATTATCGGATCACCCTCTTACAATAATTTATTTCCTCTCATTTACTTGTTTACTTTTAATTTTAATAAAAATAATTTACTTCTGATCTATGAAATGACGATGCACCAGAGAAGTATAAAATTATTTCAATTTTATTATTTATTATTTTATTCCAGGGTTCTTGAGTCTCGTCTTCTTTTTTTTTTTTTTTACATTTATCAGTTAATTAATAATGTTTACATGTATATATTCTGTCCATCTTAGAAAACTTGGTGTGTCGGCTGATTCACTCGAGAGGCCCCGAATATTCTGTAATTTCTCTCGCCAAGACGAAGCAATCTGAACGAAACAATGTACAATGTGATTCTTAATATTAGGTTGTTGCAAAAGTTTCTTCCGGTTCTAGAACCCGTGCCCAAGAAGGGCTCATTTTCTGAGGTGAGTGTTCATATGTTTTCAAACAAATTATTGTATTCGATTCCTGAATATCTTTGCTATATTACATCCAAGAATCAACTTTCTGACTACACATCTGTGAGTGCCATCAACGGTCTGAAATGGACCTTTCACGCGAGCATATTCGAGCAATAATCTTCTACGAGTATTCTGGAAAGATTAGTGCTGCGCAATGTCACCGAAACATTTGCCAACGTTTAGGTGATGGCACTGTTGGTTTACGTACAATAGAAGAATGGTATCGGCGGTTCAGACGCGGAGATAGCACTCTTCAAGATGCACCTCCTCTGGTCGGCCAATCATGATTTCAGATGGTGATCTACGCCAAGCAATTGATGAAGATCACAATGTAACAACGAGGGAACTCTCAGAACAGTTCAAGGTTCACTTTTCAACCATTGCCCGGCATCTGCATGAGCTGAATCTGTCATTCAATAAAATGAGGTTTTTGTCTTGGAATAAAAATCCGGAAAAAACTTTTGCAACAACCTGATATAGGGAGCTCGCACTGTGGAAGATTTAAAGGACACCATCCAACATGAAATTGCAGCTATATCCTTGCCGATACGTTCAGAAACATGGAGCGCCGTGTCGAATTGGCTCTGATATAAAACGGAGATGACTCTCAGCATCGCATGTAATGCAGTCGATTACACATACGTTATGGTATATTGATAACGTTTCAGTTCAGATTGCTTTATCCTAGCGAAAGTAGTGAGACTCTGGTCAATGTGTCCCAATTAAATTTCCGATTTCAATTGTTAGATATTGTTGCAAAGTAAAATTAACAATGTCTAACAATTGAAATTGGAAATTTTATTAGGCACGCCCAGTCAAACTTTCGTTGGACAAAGTATAGACAATATTCAGGGCTTCTTTCGAAACAAATTAGCCTGTACTTCTAATTCCATATTGTTAGATGTTGCTAATTTTCATTGCAAATATTGCATGTTTAGCAAGTTGAAATCGGGAATAGATTAAATTACATGAACGGTTTTTCTTTCGCTTTACAGAGTATGAATAGATAATTAATTAATTCAGTTATTACCGTCAAATATTTTGCGTGATTACTTTCTATTGACAAGAAGGATGGTAACTTAAAGTGGACACGAGTAAATAACTCTATAAAGAAATAACCAGTAATTATGATGAAACCAAATCTGTTTAATTGTATGAATATTTTTCCTTCTTTGTTTATAATCCATCCAAAACCAAATCTCGACGTGAAGAGTTTTACGAACCGATTCTTTACCGCAGACTATAAAGTACTGTAATCTTAAAGACCTTTTATCGGCTATTCGAACGCTGCCACAGTTGAATCTGACCTGACGCCTACTCAAGTGGCCTAAAATGGCTATACCGCTGACTATTTTTATCAGCATTTATTTAACCTAATTGAAGGACACTTTGGATTATTACAAAGATTTGAAGGTTACAACTAACCTAAAAATGGATTTCTGTAATGAGTTCTTTTATTACGGTTTTTTTTTTATTTTGAAATAAGGGATTGGTCTTTAACAGGTGCTTTGGATTACCGCTGGTCCACCTTTCTATCTAGTGATGTTATCTAAGCAATGGGAGATCAATGGGAGCTCAAAAGAATAGTTCTTAAAATAAATGTCAGAGGATAAGAGAAGAAGAAAAAAGAAATTTCAACTGCCGCTTTATCATTATAAAGTAGTCATCGGTGTCTTGATAGTGCATCAGATGACGCTGCACAAAATAATAACTACAATAATCTCTGCGCAAAAAAATTGCGCCTCAACACGACAAAAATCGTGATGACTTCGAAACGATCATTAGTAGAGAGAAATTTCATCGAAGGGGATCCTCCTCCCACGCACGTCAAAACGTTCATATTGGTTCATAATGACACCCTTTACTTTTCACCAGTTCGTGACCACTGTTTTTCAGTGTTTGTATGCAGAGAAAGTAGAAAATGAAAATAAAAATGTTTCTTTTTTTATCTTTTGGGTGTCTATTATAGGTTTCATTATTATCGTCGTTACTTTTTGGAGCTCATTTGTTTTAGACTATAGTTGCAATTTTAGTGATAAATGCAACTACGCATTTTTATGCACTCATTTCAAGTGCTGAAAATACCTGTAAATAAATCACCTCTGCGTGTGAAATTTACTTGATCGTTTAGAATTAAAATTAAAATGTTTCAATATAAAGAGATAGGAAAAGTTTCAGAAATTCGATTTCTGCAACTGATCCATATTTATTCATTTATTGAATAATAATAATAATAATAATAATAATAATAATAATAATAATAATAATGCCTATTAATAACGTTAATGTAGGCCTTCTTTATTTACGTCATGACATACTGATATTTCATCATACCGAAAAAAAGTTTTTAGCTTAATGTTTAGTTTACATATTTTCTGCCACTTTAAAAATTTTTGCTGTTATGAGTAACTATTCTTTCTAATAAATGCGGATATTCTTTGAAGTATTCTTGCGGTTAGCGTACTTTAAATTTTTCTACAACGAAATAAGCATTTTCCTTAACTTTCTGCGAAATAAATTTCGTTCAGCAAAAATTCGTGTTTAAGAACATGACCAAACTTAACGCAAATTTTACATAAACAATATACACAAGTTCTTATCCAATTATCGAAATTTAATGATTTTTATTTTTACATTCTATTTATTTTATGATTATCGTCATTATGAAATGAGTATTACGATTGCCGTTATTAGGAAACTAAAGTTATAACACCACTCTACGGCTCCATATAGCTTATTTTGTTTAAATTAAAGAGGAGGCACTATAACTTTCAAAAGCGAAAGAGATAATTTCATTAAGCAGGACTTTTTAAGAACGTAAGAGCTTCATTCTGTTTTCATTTATGTAACTGTTGAATTCTAGAAATTTTCCCGATCTTCTCTAGTCTTAGTCCCCTATTCTAGATTGTTAAATATAGTAGCCATTTATAAATTTTATGGACAGTCTGAACCTTGAAGTTGAGAATGGAGGTATAACCTTCGAAATACGTATGCATATTTCGTAATCTCGGATGCTTTTTTTTGATGCAGAATTCACCAAAAGAACTTAAATTTATAAATGCAATGTTACTATATTTATAAAAAAAATTGTAGCAGTTATAAGAGATTTAGCCATTACTCTGAACCAAAGTATAATTAAAATATGTTGATGATCGCTGTATTTGCTTAAATTTGATTATTTCGAATTATTCCAAAACACTTCGTTAATCGTTTCCTAGTAATTCGTTCAAGTGAACTATCTTTAATACACTTAATTAAGATAATTTGACATCATAAATCAATTTTAAGATTTTTCTCTCTTAATTAGATTTAAACCTTGACACTTGGAAATACTTCACCTGCATTATAGTATCTATATGAAGAGAACTCTTCGAAACGAAAATTTTTCGAAGAAGTAATGGAAGTTTTATCTCATAGTAAAAAAGATTATTTACAGAATTACATAAGTTATCATAAACATTAAAAAAAAATCGAACCTAACTGAAATCAATTATAATTTTTAGCGTAATAATTAATTTAATCTTTGATTTTAAGACTTAAAAATAAAAGACTGAAAGTCATAACCATATTTGCCAACACTGTGTTCTGTCTGGATTTCAGCTGATTATTTTCACAGTCATTATTACTGAAGCTGACAAAGATATATATATACAAGGTACCTGTGATTTGTAAAGGATAGAGCTTGCTCTAAGGTAGTGGTTCTTACCAGGTAATATCCGCATTCCATAATGCGCCGTTTGAAATTAAATTTCATTCGTCTGATAAGAAAGACCAGCAAAGTGCTCTAAAATACTGTCGCTTTCATTTTCTTTGTACTTCTCAATAAGTCAAAATGAAGAAAGGAAACTGAAATTACAATTGTCGGGTCTAAATTAGGAGGTAGGGTGTTCCTGGAATACACACCTTCAGCTCCTTGGGTGGCTAAAGAGCAGCAACAGCCACACCAGAGCCGTCGCCATAGTGAGGGGCCTTTCCTCTAATAAACCATCCTTTCGTTACACCTGGTTGACCACGAAACCTTTTAAAAGAGCCGTCTAGGAGACAGGATGAGAGATCCAAAAGTACACCGAACGTACTCATTACACGATGGGGTCCCCTCTTCTCTCAGTGCACTACCAGCGCCGACGTGTGGGTTGGTGCGCCTCTTGTCTTGTTCACTGATTGAAACGAAGCGAGGCTTTTTCGACCATGTTCTCAGAAACTTTACGAGCACATATATTCCTGAACTGATTGTCTTACACAGTTGAGGACAATTCATTTAAAAATTTAAAAAATTTAAGAACAGCATTCGTTTGCAAATATCATCTTTAATTTCTCCAATGTAATTTTTCGCACATAACACCAATATTTTACCGTCTAGATTCTAAACTTATAAAGCTCTACCCAGAAAGAAAACTTTATTAGCAATGTTATTTTAAATGAGACCAATAAGATCACGCAAAACATTGTAAAATATGATGTTCTTTACAAGTAGTTAAACAGTACCTTTTTCAAATTTATATTCTATTTTCTTTTTATAATGCTTACTAATACAAGTTGTGGTTCCTTTCATAATCAAATAATATTCAAGCCAGAATTTTCAGAATTTTATAAATGCTTTTAGATTTACGATGGATAGTTTTAATGAATCCAGCGTAAATCTATGATAAATAACTATTATCACTGAACAAGTAAATAAACAATGCGATATAATCTTTTCAAGTTTTTTCAATTTCTGAAGCTTTTCAACACACGGATAAGTTTCGAGTGAAATCTGTTTTATCGCATTCAAGCTAATTTTTCACTCCTTTTTTTCCCCCCTCTAAGTATAAACATTAATGCATATTTTGCTTTAATTGTTTAATTTTTATAATCTAAAAGGAAATACCTTTAAAATTAGGTTGGTTGGTTTGGTTTGGTTGGTTTGTTTGGTATTAACGTCCTTTTCAACGGACATGGTCATTTCAGGACGGCGTTATAGGGGCCGCATATTTTGCCTCCAAGGGTTCTTTAACGTGCAACCGGCAAACGACTACACGGGACCAACGGCTTTACTTCCCTCCCGAAGGAAGTGCGTGATCTCAGGATTTTCCCCCTGAAAAAATCCTGGTCGTCCTCGGCCGGGGTCGAACCCGCGTCCTCGGGCATCAGAGGCGATCACGCAACCACTGAGCCACCAAGGCCGATCCTTAAAATTAAAGAAAAAGAAACTGCATTCTAATTTTTTCATTCTATAATTTGAAATAATTATAATTAGCAGTTCAATCGGTCAGAGATTTATTAATAATATGGAGCTAAATTAGCCTCTTGAACACATCAATGTTCAACACGTTTCATTGACCTTTCTGATTAAATTAAAATTGTATAAGCAGTTGTTAATGATTATAATCTAAATATCAAAGTAGATTTTCAAGAAGATTTTTTTTTAATTTATTATATCAGATGTTAAGATTTTCATCTAAAATTTTAGTCGAGAAATGACCCAACTCTTAAAATGCAAAGTAGAATTAATTCAATTAATGAATAACGAAGAACTAAACTGCATTCGTTTAAAGTAACGTAAATAATTTAATTTAATTTTTTAAGGGTATGTGCATTGAATTAAATAAATTTAAATAATTGCTAAAACATTTTTTTCTCCCTCCTTTGTAGTATTTGTACTTTAATAAAACGTCTGCGTTTCACCTCGTATCTTATTAGGTTCCTTCTTGATTAGTGAAATTGTCATCAATTGCTTAAAACACCTAGCTTTGGTGAACACTCACCCTCTTCTAACTTGTCTGTCCCAATTTACCTTTGATGTTTCCCGCTTCGAATACGATCATGTGACCTAAATGGGCCCTGACGCCTTTTTTTCCCTTTCTCCCTAAGATTCTTTGCGGTCTCCTTTGCTGCAGAGCGACGCTCAGCGCTCATTTGGGGGGAGAATGTTCATTATTTTTTACTCTTCACTAACGATCCCGACGGGTTTATTTACTTACTTTTTTTTAAACATCTTCATTTTTTTTGACAAAGAATTTTTAAGCCTTTTTGGTTTTCTTTCCAAATTCATTTAGCTCACGATTTACCAAGATTAATCATAATTTTTTAAGCCCAGACAAATGTTTGTCGCATTTTTATGCACCTCCCTCCTACGTTTTTTACAGTAAATGACAAGGAAATTTTTTTTTTGCCGTTTTCATACATAATAAAATGAAACCTTAAATATTTTTTCTTAGAATTTTGGAAATTTTAAACAGACTTCATTTAATAAATTAAAATGCCGAAAATATTTTAAACTTAAATGAAATGTAGTAGTTAAATGCAGACCCTGTGCTCTATTTTTATTATTTATTATTTTATTTCAGGGTTCTTGTGTCTCGTCCTTTTTTCTACATCCATCATATATTTAGAAAAGAAAGATTTCTATTCCCCGTTAATTAAAATCAATTATAAATAAGATTAAACACGCTGATCAATCAGTCGTAGCCTTACTAATGCCCAATTCATCATCCCTTCTTCCCAGATTGTAATTTTAACAGTTATAAAAAGATGTTGCGGACATTTGAAAATTATACCCTTCGGCTCACATTAATCTTAATTGTGTGGAATTTTCCAGTTTTATATGGCTCATGTTTACCTCTATACTGAACTTCGCTCGATGGCTGCTTGGGGTGGTATAAGACAATTGTTGAAGCAAATTGCGTTCCAGTCTCGATTTTTATGCTAGATTTAATAGCATAACTGCTGCAAGAATAACACGGAGATCTTACTATCTACAGCAATTATCCTTCACTCACATGACTCCAAATTCTGCAGACATCTTTTCTATTAAGTATTATGGTACATGATGAAAATACTGTAGATATAAAGGCCTGAACCATGAAATTTATATGAAGAGGCAGATATATTCTTCCAGGTACAGCCTAATCTTATCCCAGATAAGATAGAATATCAGATAGAATACTTCTAGCCTTATAAGAGCTTAACATATTGTACGGTTTCATTACCAGAAAAAATTGGTCAGATTTTGGCTAGGTTCTTCTAATCTATTGTAGAATTAATTGAATTAGAAATGAAGCTTCACAAAACGAAAGAAATATTTGAGGCGCATGTTCATTTCAAATAAGACAATTAAGTCATTTTTAAGAATAAGAATTAAAAAAAAAAAACCTAGCTAGTGTCGTCGATGGAACAATTTATTAGTTTCGAATTTATCTCATGAGCGTATGTTTTAAATGTTTATAATTAAGACAAATACTTGTTATTAGGCAGTGTTTATTAAGTTTAGACATTAATATGAATATTGACTCGAGTGACATAAAAACATCATATACTGGACAATGTTACAATATGATTTTCAGTTGATGTTGATATTTTGCGCTCCGCCATGTTGGATTGACTTTGACCGAAACTGCTCCTGCAAGTTTTTCTATAATTTGTGGTTGTCCTTGTACATTCTCGGTCTCAAATCGGAGGATTTTTGAACAGCTCAATCAGTTGCGATCGTTTGCGGTCGTAAACTTTTAGCCCATCTATGTCGCGATCGGTCGGCTTCGGGTAGAATTAATAGATACACCCTTATTCAGTTATCACGAAATGAACAGAAATTACCAATGACCTCTGAAATACAAAAGGTGCTCAAAATTGTTGTCATTAGCTTCCAGAAACTTATCAGTACAGCAAACTGCTGCTTGGGCAAGGTTGGGTATAATATCCAATGAACCGGCTATGCATGCCGTTTCAATTGCTTCCGGAAAGGCCTCGAGAATAACGTTACACATCCTTTAGGATCCCCCAATGGTAAAAGTCTAAAGGTGTTAAATCGCGAGAGGGAAGTTCTCATTTACTCTTCTTCGGCCTATCCACTGTCCTTGAAAATTCTCATCCAGGTAAGCTCGGTAATGCACCGTCGTGTAGAATGAAACGTTCATCATTTCCATAAAGTTCATAATTCGATCCAACTTCGTAGATGGCCTTTGTATACATATTTTTGGTAGATTCTCTATATATTTTTTGCAACAAACAAAAATTTGCTTATTTATTTACAAACATTGAATATTCTGGCCTACGTAAATAACGACCAGAACGATTCAATGATGGTGGATCTGTAATGGTTTGGGATGCCATTGCTGATCCTGTAATAGTGGATGGGAGAATGAATGTATCCAAGTATGTATTTCATTACCTGATTCTATTTGGACCCCTAATTGGAAGTGAAAATTGGATCTTCCAACAAGACAATACTATCAGAAAATCGACATTATCCCTTGGCTATCGTGAAATCCAGACCTCTCTTGAAAATGGTGCAAAGATGTATGCAAAAAAAAAAAATCACCAATTTCAACATGCGAACAAGTTGTTTGTTGCAGTTATGCATGCTTGGAATGGAGTAAAACTATGCTAATCAAAAATCTACGAGGGGCGATTGATAAATAAGGTCTCCATGTCTGTAACTTTTTTATTTGTTAACCGATTTTCAAAATTCTTTTTGTATAAGATACACCAGGATTGAATGGCAGCTTTGGACCCTCTTCTGGAGTACGATAACGTCCGCTCGCACACGAGCCACTGCACACCAGAGGCGTTGCAGCGCCTACAGTTCAAAGATGAAAAATTGCAGTTCAAAAATGAAAGACTTTGCACATTGCGACTTTCACCACTTCCCAAAGAAGAAAGAGCCCCTTAAGAGACATGAGTTGGTTCTGACGGCGAGGTAAACGCTGCCATTCAATCCTGGTGTCGACAACAACTCCGGAATTCCTCTCCGACGGGTTCACCCAACTAGTCACGCCTTGGCGCAATGCTTGGAAAGGAATGGGGACTATGTCGAAAAGTGAATAGTGCATTACATAGAGGACAAATCTTATATATAAAATGCTAAATCCTCCTGCTCCGTGCCCGTTTCCATAGTGACGAGCAACAATACAACCATCATTGTTTCCAACAAATGAAAAAACACTGATTGTTAAAATCCAAAAATCGCAGCCAACGAAAAAGACTATTAAAAATCTTATCATTTTCGTAGGCTACGGTTCAAAACTACGTATATTGTCGTCATAGATTTAACTATATAATACATCTATTGACATTTAAAAATAACACACTAAAATAAATAAATAAATCAAATGAAATCCTAAGTAAGTAAATTATCTATTCTAAATTTCGAAATTCATTACATGTATACGATTCTTATTTTTTAATTTTAATAAAAAATAACAACATTCGAATAAAATTCTGAAATTGATTAACAATTGAAGTCACAAGTAGGTAACATTAGTTTTTACATTTTATGATTTCGTGAAATGTGCATAGTAGTAGTTTTTCAGTTGTGTAATTTAATAAAAAGGAAAAGTCATAAGATAGAAAAAAAATCCAATCAAATAAAATCAAAAGCAAATAACGTTCTTTTTTCTCATTTTATAATACTCAGTAAATGTGTATAATTATTTTGTTTTAGTTTCAAAATATAGTGGTCGTGCAATATGCCCCTAAAACAGTCTGCCGAAGTAATTGAGCAATGAGGGAAGTAAAAAAAAAAAAAAAAAAAAAAAAGAGAGAGACCGACGAGCCATTTTCACTGAAGAGCAAAGTTTACATCTAACTGTTGTAGATGTGTTCTTGCGTTAGGTTATACAAATTTGACAGTAGTGACTTTGTCACATTGTAAAGGCTGATTCCCACTGGACGGCAAGCACGGTAAAATCAGCCGGTACCGGTGGAGTTGCTATGGAAACGTAGCTCAAGGGCAACCGGTTTTGCCGTCTTCTGCCAGTGCATAGAAAGTTCAGCATGCTGAACTTTCTAGCCATCTCTACCAGATGTTGATGAAACCAGCCAATCACAGCAGAGCACATGAAACAAGAATGCTGGGATTGCTTTGGCCATGATCACTGAAACAATGATAACTTTTACCGTTCAGTGAGAATGGTCATACTTTGTTGCTGTGAACGGTCATAACGGTTGTTTAGAATACCGGCTGATTTTTTACCGTCCTTACCGTCCAGTGGGAATCAGCCTTAACCATATATTGTGTTAATATCGCTCTTATATTGACAGCGACTTTTTTACTATTAGCAAAACTGTCAATTATCACAGTTCTGTCACAGATCAAATTTTTTAAAAATAAAGTCGAAATTAGAGTTTCCACTGTTGCGGTAATCGCCATACGCCGAGCTTTCGAACAAAATCTAAAGCAAGCTGTGTCTAACGCAAACTGTGGTGATCCGTTTTAACAAACTTGAGCTAGGAAAGAAAGCCAGTCTGTCTGTTTTCAAATCCATCTTTGTCCTCATTCTCATCTATAGTCACGAGTCTTGGATAATACCGAAAGAGTGTCGAAATGAAATCCTGGGATGTTTACCAGATGGAGATTGTTCAGCATCACTATAAGGCAGTCTTTAGGTGGGAAATCAAGAAAATTTGGCCAAACGTGTGCACGAAATTGTAAATCCACCCATTTGGGTGATTTTCGGTGGAAATCATGAACATTTTGCTAAAAGTGTCCACAAAACCGGAAATCCACACAGCCGCTACTTCTCCACATTGAGAAGACTCAGTTGCTTCGGTATGGTTACATGTACGGATGCCGTAAGCTGTCTTCCTAGACAGTCGCTATTTTCCAAGTCGGTGGTCACATAAGAGACCAAGGGATCAGCCTAAACTAAGTGACTAGACAACATAGATCATTTGGGTTCGAGTCGCATGGGTATTACCATTGAGGATTGCCTGATATCGGAAAATATCGAGTGCTGCCCTCGCAACATTAACGGATAAGGTTAGAAAACATTTTCAGCTATCGTTTATAAACTAAGTAAGAAAACATTTTCAAACTCGCTTTCATATTGAGAGCGAGTTATTTACTGTTGGCAGTTCTGTCAATATCATAGTCCTATCACAGACGAAATTTTATGTTTAAAATCTCACTGTCGTATAACGGGCTTTATTACTAGTGTGAGTATAAGATAAAAAAAGAATTTTGAAAATCGGTTAACAAATAAAAAAGTTACAGCCATGGAGACCTTATTTATCAATTGCCCCTCATAATTAATAAAATGCCTGACATATTATAAGAGGTCGTAAAAGCTTGAGGTGGCCCAACAAAGAAGTAAAATTATCAGTATATTTATCTAAATTTAATAAAATGGTGCTGGTCTTATAATTTTAAAACAACAAAATTTCACTTTCCTGGGCTTTTTATTAAAGCAAAGCAGAATGTGCAGATTATTTATTCATGAAAATAATTTAGTTTTCATTGGTATGTTATACACTAAGTAAGAAATAAAATATTTCTGCGTCATTTCAAACTGCGTCATTATGGGTTGTATAAGAATATTTCTCATCTTTGTACGAATATTAATAGATGTTCTACTTAGGTATAGTCTTAATCCCTTCTTTAAGAAATAATAATAATTGTTATTAATTGATGAGTTTAATGGCTTTATTTCTTATTGCAGACGTCAGACGGCCGAGGAACGTGAGGCGGAGCGGCAGGCGGCTAACCGGTTCATGATGAGCCTTCAGGCGGAGGCGCTTACTAAGGCGGGCATCTACGACTCCAGGGACTCCATGTGCATCAGCAACGCTTCGCTCAACGCCCTGCAGAACTTACAGCCGTGGACGGCAGCACCACCCACCGGCGATGGTGCCGATGCCGCCAGGGAACGGCCGCCGACATATCTGCCTGCACCTTCCCTAGCTTCACCCATCTGCTGAAAGCTGACCAACATGTGTGACACTATACATATATAAATACATACGCACGCCACGATAAAAGGAAAACAAATAAAAGATTGAATCGTTGACGATATATTGTTTTTCTATGATTATATTTTTATGTTCTCTAATTTGCTTCTCGAGTAATCTTCGTTCACGACTCTGCTAAAAATGACGTTTCGCACACTGAGTAGCTACTTAAAGTGAACATAACCGAAAGCTACTTGTTCCATGATTTTATTTCAAAATGGCGATAGGTCTAAAAAACAGAATTATTAATTAACTAATGGAAGAAAATAACCCATTTTCTGTAAATTATCCAATACCTCCATGAATGTATACAAATTTATGGCTTGTTTTTAGACTTTTTATTATAGTAGATGCCTGTTTTTCATAAAATGTTTGTGTACATTAGAAACCCATCGGATTTTCAGTTCATCCTATACTTAATACTTTTTTCAGTAACTCAATGACTGTTCAAAGAATGAGAGACCTTAAAATTGATGAATACATCATGGTAAAGAATACAGCTGTAAAAATAAATTATATAAGAGTAGGAGTTATAATAATGATAATTAATTTAAAAATATGAACTCCAATTTAATTAGAATAAAAATAAAAATAAAAAAATAAAATAACAAAAATCACGGTTGTGAAATAGAGCTACTGAAAGTGTGTTATATATGAGATGACTTGTTGAATCAAATAAATTTCAATTTCATTGGTTAGGTTTTTTTTTCAATAACGACTTCATAAAGTTATTTTGATTCTAGATCCTATTTATAGTTTTTCCTCTTATGTTTTAACAAGAAAATCCCGATTATTCGGACTCTCGGTGTTATTCAGACAAACTTAATTAAGAGAAAAAATAAGGGATGAAATATATATTATTCAAAATTGTTAGGGATGAGATATTTGCTTCCAGGGAAAAAAGTGATCTAGTCCGTATAATTAGGGTTGTTAATGTACTAAATTATTAAAATTTAATCACCATCCTCAAATCAATAACAGGTATCTACTTTTATTGCTGGTTATGTTGAAATGAAAAGAACTTAAAAGATGGCGGACCAATTGTCGTTGAAAGTTTTTCGTTATTTTTTTTTCTAAGTAGCCTATTTCATTCATTTCCTATTTTAATACGTTTCCTATGAAAAAAAAAACAAAATTGCTCATGTCATATCATATTCTTTGACCTGTTGTCCAATTTTGAAATGGAGAAGACTGTTATCGGTTAACTAAACCTTGATTTTTTTAAATTCATGCAGCATTACGAAAACAAGAACTTTCATATGACCAAAGCAAAGACAAACTGTGCTTGTTTAGCGTGTGTGTGTATATATACGTATATGTTTGCAAAACTACCAAAAAACAGAATCCAAGCAATTTAAAACAGCCAAAAAAAATAAGATAATAACAAACAACCTTGTGAGCTTCCGTTAACAAAAACTACAAACTCCACATTTCGGAGCGAAAAGAGTGCAAATAAAATAAACTATTGAAAAAGTTTATTTCCTTCATTCTCTCCCCCCGTGTTCCTATTAAAAAAAAAAGGCTTTTGCCATGTAGTGAAAGAATATAAAAACCTGCACACCAAGAACAACTATAATAAAAATACAAACTTATGAAGTGTTTAATACAAAAAATTTAACTATGTTTATTTGTTTATGCGTAGAGGATTTGTTACAGTCAATTTATTCACCGGACGTTATACAGAAAAAAAATGTTCTTTTGCCTTTTTTTTTGTCATCCACATTTGCTCATGAAATAAAATATAATTAAATAAACAACGTGGTAAATGTCGTATATTATTTAGAAGATGAAGATGCGAGAGGAATGTCACTAGATAGTATCTGTTCCAAATTTATCAAAATTGGACACAGAATGGTAAGAACCTGAAAATAAATGCCGCTTCGGAAAGAGACTATCCTTTGTCAAAGAAAAGAAATAATAATAATAACAATCTTTGTATTATTATTTCTCTATTCGACATTTTAGGCATTTTCAGGGTCTTACCAGTGTATCCAATTTTGATTTATTCCAGTGCGTTTTGTCTCATTCTTCTTTTTTCCTACATCTGTCATTCCAAATTTACCGAAATAGTTTTTATAAATATTCATGTAATTTTCAATATTAAATTTCGAAATTTATTCTAATTTTGTAAAATCTGTAATTATAAAATATAATATAATTGGCGTCAAAAAGATGATACATCCTATTTAGTACTTGCAACAACGGAAGATTGAATAAAATTAAACAAAATGATCACTAAATTACAACATTTCCAGATGCTCGAAACAAAGAGAGAAAAGTATGCCCAAGCAATTATTAAGTAACGGAAGAATAGAGCTACTTATTGGTTTCACAATGTCCGTCTGTCCTTCCGTCCGATTCATAATTTCCGCATTTTTGGTAGAAGGTTGAAATTCGGAATGTAGCTTACTATAGGCATGTGCAGCTTCACTATTTAGTTTGGTTTTGATTAGTCTACTGGGGTAGGACTTTCGGGAGTGGAAATTACAGGTGACCAAAAGGTCTACGTGTATTTATGTATATAAAGGAGTGAAATTCGGTATGTAGAATCCTCCAAGCAAGATATACATTTATATGAAATTTGGGCGAAATTGTCCCAATGGGGTCGGAGTTGTTGGGTTGGCAGTCACTTGGTCTTTAGAACTATGGCAAAATATGACATGTGATATATTCGATCGGAAATGATGAGAAACGAAAGAAGATAGAGCTCTTGTACACTTTCTAAATACTATATTCGAGAAAATTAATTTTTCGATTAAAAAATTGAGGGGAGGTTAAAAAGTGAGATAAAAGTGTAAAAATAGATGATCCCAGGGCTTCCGCTATTTTCCTATACCTTCCTCGGGAGGATTAATTTCTTGTTCAGTCAGCACTCGCGATGACGCTTAGCTACACAATTCAACACTGCATAACTGCTGCTGGAGATTTTCTTTCCCCTAAACATTAGGTCCATGGGTCAAGAGAATTGTTTGTCGCCGAAAAGATTTAAATTGAAAACTCTGGTTCAGGAAAAAGTGATCAAGAATATTATCAAAATTAGAGTTCGTAAGTGGAAAATGAAACACTCCTCCCCCTTGATTCTTATTCAAGCCAAAATGTTGGCCACATGAAAAATAAGTCGTATTTTCACAAAAGTATCTGAGATTATGTGCTAGTGGAGCAACTTGACGGCGGATTTCCTCACAGGAATAAAATATTAAAGATCCAATCACTTATACACAAACTTTTTTTTTCTCCAAGGTTAAAAACCATGTGTTCAGTATGCATTTATAAGAGCCGCTATCTCGAAGAACGATCAACTTTTGTGTCACTTCTTCAATTTTGCTTTGATGGGGATTTAAGACTTTGTAATTATTGTCAAAAATATAAATTCTTTAAAGGTAAAAGAGATCTATGTTTTTTGACCATTTCTACTCTTTTTACCATTATTGTAAAAATTTTAAAGATTAATTTTTATATCAGAATTTACTAGAAAAATTGATATATAAGCGGAGAGAATGATTGGATTGGTATTTACTGATTGTTTTGTTTAATTTTATTCTTTTTTCTATTGTGACAAGTATTAAATGGAAACAATTTCCTGTGTTTGTTTTTCTATACGTGAATATTTCAATGTACGACGTCCAAAAGGTGTCCCATTCATGAGTTTTCTTCCCAGTTTTACGAGTTTTAGGCTTTTGTTTTTGGATTTCTACTACAACGGTGATGCTTTACAGCTTTTAATTGGAACCTCTTCTCTATGTATCATGGTTCAAGAGTTAGTTTTCTTAACTTCTCAGCACCTTTATTAGAGGCACTGAGAAAACGTTTGTTCAGTCGGACACGGTCACTTTCCTATAGAAAGACCTGATTTTTATGACTCTAGCACTTTTTGTTCTAAAGTTATTCGATTGTTTCGGGAAATTCCTCTGCACCTTGTATGTGTATATTTGATGTGCCTATGAAATCTCTGAATATGATCCGTGGCATGTAATATTTTTATAATTGATATATTGTTGATTGTAGGTGTTACATATATTAGTTTTGGTTCGAAATTTTATTATAACCCCGTGAGGTTCTAGTCAGTAGGATGTGCTTAGCTGAAAAGAAAAAAGCCATCTTTGTGGCATGCCATTCGGATCAAGCGATGATGTAGAGCGCTTAATGTTGAAGTGATTACGTGAACTTGATATCAACTTCTATCGACAGGGCTTTGATCCATGGATCTTCTGGCTAGACAAGTGCCTTAACAAAGATAAATGTGTAAGAATGTAAGGTGTTTATTTGATGCATTTTAAACATTAATATAACGAAAATATACCAGACATTTTATTTTATTCGAATTAAGAAATCAACAAATATCTGTGTGTGTGTGTGTGTGTGTGTGTGTGTGTGTGTGTGTGTGTGTGTGT
>JAHWFO010115002.1:1893595-1907799 GCA_023313115.1 Rhysida immarginata
TGTGTGTGTGTGTGTGTGTGTGTGTGTGTGTGTGTGTGTGTGTGTGTATAGAATGGACAGACAAATAAAAGGAGAGATCTTCCATTTAAAAACCGTATCCTTGATTGTTGCAATATCGACCATGATTATTTTCGCTGCAACGCTGTCCTGCAATTTCATATTTATTATTGTCAAATTTAATCAAACCGATCTAATGCAGAATAAAGGCTTAGTTGTCATATACAAGAAAAAAGATACAGGGTGATTTACATCGAATGTAAAATACTTAAAAGGGGTATTATAGAGGTTAAGATAAACACAAAACGTCCTATGAACACGGGTCCAATTTTGAACGATAACTGAGATATGAACAGAAATAAAAATGCCGCCACCAAGATCAACAAATTAATAACTCAGGTTCTGTAAAGCCTAGGGTAATGAAATTTGGAGGAATAAGAGGGTACATAAAACTGTGTATACCGTTAAAATTTGACCGTATTCCAGCAAGTAGTTTACGAGTTACGCATTCAAAATCGTAACAGTGCTCACATGCGAGTACTAACAAGCACGTGTTACGATATTGAGTGCGTAACTCGGAAAGTACTCGTTGGAATTCGATAAAATTTTAACGGTATACACAGTCCTAGGTACCCTATTATTTCCCCAAATTTCATTACCCTAGGCTTTACAGAACCTGAGTTATTAATTTGTTGATCTTGGTGGCGGCATTTTTATTTCTGTTCATATCTCAGTTATCGTTCAAAATTGGACCCATGTTCATAGGACGTTTTGTGTTTATCTTAACCTCTATAATACCCCCTTTAAGTATTTTACATTCGATGTAAATCACCCTGTATAATAGATTCAGCCTTAAACTATAATGGGGGAAGTAGATTAGTCCGCTGTGGAATTCAAAGAGGGCGACGACTTTCGATTTTCCATACGAAGTCATAAATATAATTTATTATTATTTTTTTTTTTGCATACTAGCGTTTGTAAAACTTTATTACGAGAGAAAGTACAACTGGAATGGCTATTGATTTCATTTCATGATATAGATCATGTATATCGATCTTTAAAAGAGTTAAAAAATTCGAAATTTAGCAATGATTTTTAAAGTAATGAACAATGGTTCTAATTTCGAAGGGAGTTAATAATGGAAGGGAATAAAAGTCTATGGAGGAAAGGAATGGAATAGCCTAAATAA
Source organism: Rhysida immarginata (assembly GCA_023313115.1). NCBI lineage: Eukaryota > Metazoa > Arthropoda > Chilopoda > Scolopendromorpha > Scolopendridae > Rhysida > Rhysida immarginata. Next base: position 1,894,782 of record JAHWFO010115002.1, read on the forward strand.
CAATAACTTGGAAAAAGTTAATTGGCTGCCTGATGTTCTGAGTAAAATAGATTAACGGTAGGATTATTAACCTAAATCTGCAGAGAATTTCAAGCTAACAGACCAGGAGTTTGATCTCATTATTGATAGTTTTCAGGAGCAGCTAGCTTTGATTAAAGTGGAAAGCCTGGCTTTTTCGTTTATTGTCATCCTATGCGCTTTAGTCGAACATTGTTGAGATATAGAGGTTGACCACCGATTTCCAGCATTCCTAATTGCAAAGTTTTGCCGGAATAATCGTTTTTTCACGCCAACCCTAGTCACATAATAATAATAATAATAATAATAATAATAATAATAATAATAATAATAAAAATTCTTCACCACGTTTCTAACTCACCACACAGATCTACGAATTTTAATTTTTGGAAAATCGTTTAAATTTCAATGGTCGATTTAATGTGATTTTGGTATGCTAATTTTCAAAATTAATTCAGTTTTCATCCATCGCGTAAGGATTTTTCACAAAATGCAAATAAATAAATAAATAAATAAATAAATAAATAAATAAATAAATAAATAATAATAATAAATAATTTGTAGAAGTATTTTTATTAACCACGGAAGCGCAGAATGTATTGTTACCTTCCGGAATGGAGTAATTTGGCTCCAAGGAATTCCTAAGGTTAGTTGGCGACGACTATAATTCTGTCCCATTTTCATAAAATAACGAGTAAAATGAGCATGCCGTTTTTCGAAAAAAAACTTACGTGATAACGCAAAATGTTTTTCAAATTTGAAAATAGCATGTTGAATTTAGTAAAAAGCACTGAAAATTGTCATGACAATAAATCATCGTAAGCCTTTATAAGACTGTCCATTATAATAAAACAAAATTGACGATGGCCTTTAGCGAAATCACCATATTTAGATTAGCAAAATTCTCTGAAAATTTTCTTGACACTAAAACCATTGCAGACCTGTGTTTTACATTTTTTATGTCTTGAAAAAGCACCATAGGTTGAGAAAGTCCTCAATATTGGTATGTAATTGTAGCATTAAACATTGCTGAATAATATCATACTAATTTACATCTGTAACATCTGCGAAAAAGGATATTACATCTGCAATTTTGATCAGAAAAATTTCACTGTTAGAAATTTAAATTAAACAGAGATTAAATGTAAAATGGATAATTAAGTAAATGAAGTAAATTTATATCGTATAAGTCATATAAGTTTATTAATGACTATAAAGACAAGTAAGTACAGATGCTGTATCAGCGAAACAGGATCATTTGACAAGGGTATTAAATTTTCCTGCGGCAACAAATTTCCTATTGTAATTTTGTCCGGACGCAATGACATGCTGGACCCTCAGTTGCCGGAATTTCGGTTGTGGATCTCTATTACAGTGGTTCCAAAACTTTTTCGACTCCCAACCCCTTTCACAAAATTTTTCGACTCCCGAACCCGTTTCAAAAAATTTTTCGACTCGCGATCCCCTTTCACAAAGTTATGAGTAGAGCGACCCACGAACTTTTATACAAACAGACATGCATATAATACAATAATTAGCCATTACAGAAAAATTTTGGCGACCCCCCCCCCCTGGAGTCCCTTAACTTCTTAGTATTATTTTTATAAAATAGCTTAGTAAGACAAAAGAAGTTAAGGAAGTACTAAAATGCATAAACTACGTTTATAAGACCAGCAAGTATATATAATTCTCTAAAGTAAGCTAATGAATTATGCCAAAAAATACTTAAACGTTCAGGTAAGGCTAACCGATCAACGATGGAATAACCTTTTGCAATGGTAGCAGAAGTAAAGAGCAAGTCAAAAGCAAACGGTATTTTTGCATGCTTGCGAGGAAGAAATATCTGAACTAAAAATAAGCGATACCAATGGACGATATGTACTACGGAGTTATTTCTATTGTGTCACAAACTTATTCTGTTATTAGAAGTTACTGGATGAAATCATTTGTTTTCTTAGCTTTGTTTCTTTGTTTAAGTGCCATAATATTTATTTTTCTAATAAAATTCATGTATAAGATCTTTCCTCTTTCTTTTTTAGTAACTATCGCCTGAGGTAATCTGAGATGGTTTTACAATAATTGAACACTGTTTGTTTCATGTTGTAACCTGAATCAACCCTATTAATTTTATCTTCCTGTTTCTCTACCAATTAGAACGACAATGTTTGGAACGAGTACTCATAAATTTGGAATATTTAAAAACATTATGCTAACATAAGGAAATAACAACTAATATCTTTTTATAACTAAAAAAAAAAGAGTAAGTGATATATAGTTCTGAAAAGGAGAAGTGAGGAAGCTACAATGCAAATTTTAAAATGCGAAATCAAAAAATAAACAGAAATTACAGTCAATTTCCTTCAAGTTATCTTACTTAAGTAAAAAGGAAAACAAGATAATTTTTTTAAATTTGAAATGGGGAAGTGATGAAGTGTTAGAATAGTTTTCATAACATACAAAAAAATAGACAATGTTTTGATGAAAAATAGTTTTCGTTCTAATTAATTTTTTTTTCTTTACAAACATGCGCAGATTTCTTTCGTTCAGGTCATGTTGTTTTGAACTATTAGAATTAGACTGCTCTTCTTAAAGCTAAGAAATGCAATCTGGCCTTTTTTGCGCTTGTACAGTATTTCAATTGTTTCTCCGGCCATTTCTAAATCAAAGGAGCAAAAGAGAAAATATTATTGGTTTTAACTATCTTCTACTTAACTATCTTTTCTAAATGTGCTTATTGCGTATGTAGTAAGAATTTGTTTCGTCTTTTTTCTTTCTCCGCTATTAAATATTAAATTTGAACGTTGCAAGATTCGTAAATCTCCTGAGAACTAAAATATTATTGTGCTTTAAAAATTCTAGTACTGTTCGAAAATCCACTACCATTCATCCTATTGAGTAGTTAGTCTTAAAAATAATATTATCCTTCACAATTTAACATACATAACGGTGTTAATCAGAAAACACTCAGCCAATTAGCTCTACATCACAATTAGATTGTTTTTTTGTCGTTAGCGCGGAACTAATAAGCGTTATCTTCTTCTAAATGGATATATTAAAGATAAAATTCATTATTAAGTAACTATTAATTAATGTAGAAAGAAATTAAATTAATTTAAATATTTTAAGTACAAATACGACTAAATCTTAATTGATTAACATTTGATTAATTTCTTATCTATAAGAAAGTGATAGTGATAGTTAAATCAATTTGTCTAATATCGTATAGAAAGAACCATCAAATATCTAATCGAATTGAAGTCTGCGATTTCAATCATCTCTTGTAGAGAATAAAGTGTTCGCCCCCTTTCGACTAATAAGAAGTGGAATATGTTTTTATTATACTAGAACATGAGAAAGAAGGCCTGAAAGTGAAATAAAAAGAAATCATATAATGCTTGACCTCCTGAAGAAACATCCAAGGGTAAATTGCTTCATGATTGCACCGATGATAATAGTTCAAAAAATAAAAAGAAAGTACGTCTTAAGATGTATAGTGAATGGACACAGCCTTATGACGGTCCAATATAATTATTTGTTGCCGATATTAATTTGAAACTTTGCTTGTGTTCCTGTGTCACCGGCAGAGTTGTTCTCTGTAATTTTGATCCAATTGCGTTGTGCGTTCAGTTAAAGGAGCAGTATTGCTTTCCAACTATTAAATGAGAATGAGAGAGAAAAGGGGGAGAGACGATGGTGGTAGAGAGATGGCATAGACATTAAAAGAAAAAAAGAACTGAAATGGAAAAAAAAATCCTATAGCGCTTGCTGGAAAAATTTCCAGTGATGAAAACAAAAACCAGAAACGGACGACTTACTCGCTCTAAGAAGTCCAATAACCTTTTGCTAGATAATCAATTTTAGAAGGATGGTTATTCGTCTCCCTCGCCCCCACCAACAAACCCTCTGCCTTTCTCACCGAAGAAGGGAAAAAAATATATATTTCCATCGAATAAACTCCCCCGCACTTGTCTCTAAATGCAACTTAATGAATTGCCTTCTTCCGAACTGCCGAAGCATCAGACCATAAAAAAGGAAGAGAAAGAAAAAGAAGAAGATTCGAACCCAACTGATTTTTCAGAAAGAGAAGTTTAATAACGAAAAGATAATTAATTGAGCAAAAAGGAAACGCTTAAAAAATTGTTATTAAGTACTGTCGTAGGTGTTTTTGAGTGGTTCACTTTTCCAGGAAAGCAAGTTCGGTTTATTTCTCTCCGCCTCCTCCTTTATCATTTGACTAAGTGTTGCCCTCGCTTCCAATAAATATAAAATTCCATAAGACAAATAATAATATTAGAATGTTTAATATTGTACTTTATACAAATTCATTATTTCGACAATAACAAACGTTCTTATCCATATTAGCTAAATAATTTTTAACCGGCATTAATAAGTATTCTTTATTCAATGAAATTTGTATATTTAATAGAAAATTCTATACAATCCAAAAATTGTACTCAACGCCCAATATTTTATAATTTAATTTAAATGAAGTAAGTATTAATTCTTATTTAAATGAAATTAATTTTTTTTTCGCCTAATAACACGCTTCTTTGAGTAGAAAATTTGAAAAGTAATTTTTTAATGAAACGCAACAGTATTGAAGTTAAATAAAAATTATAACAATTTGAGATAAATTAGTTAAAATTACTTACACAATCGGAGGGAACCTCTAATCTACAAGGATTTAAAATACGTATCCAGTATTTCAAATCTCCTTGTGGATTAGAGGTTCCCTCCGATTTTGGTTGTTCCATTCCTCAGTTTTTGCTTAATTTTTTGTAAAATTACTTAGATAAATGAAATCTTGCAACATTCCAAGAAGGAGCTTTCGCTGCGACAAAGCGATCGTTACGTGCAAGTGCCCACACCAACAGTACTTAAAAGATAAACAGAAAGTAACAATCCACTCATTCTTGACGAATCGATTATTATATGACATGCATTAGATCTTAGCTCGGCTACATCAACTTTTCAGGCTTTTTCGTGGACCCCTTCAAGTCGAATCCACGTGCTAAAACAGTGACTGTAAAGAATAATAAGATAAAGGCATGTCACATAATCGAATCATTGATGAAAAATAGGAAAGAAAATTCCACAGCCTGGGATCGAACCAGGAACCTTCTGCTCACCGTGCAGATGCGCCAGCCAATTACGCCACTGCGGACATGGAAGCATTACGCTATCTACATGCCCTTAGGGCTGGCTGGAGCAGTACCCAGTTCGCAGGCTGGGACTATCTTTCCTACTGGCATAATAATCGTTAAAGAATAATAATTGGATGTTCTATGAGGATTTTATACATGCCATACCTCAGATGTTTAAATTATTGATGAAAAATAGGAAAGAAAATTCCACAGCCTGGGATCGAATCGCCAAGAATGAATAATTCCACTGTTACTTTCTGTTCATTTTTTAAGCATTATTGACTAGGGCACGCGCACGTGAAATCGCTTTGCCGAGGCTCAATGACCAATACCGCATAGAGAGAAAGCCTGAATGAATCTTTACCTGTGCTTGAGAGGCTTATCTCCAGTTCATAATATTAATTATTAATAATTAACAGATGAATCTTGTATGGGTACCAATGCAGAATTGACCGCAATACCTTTCGCCGCACCGTGGACCATGGGATGGACAATTCGCGTGCTGTTGCTCGAGCACTTGTTGCAGAATTTTGAGAAAAGGAAGCTCTGTCCACCACTGCAACAGTCACGTCCTCAACAATTTCGTCTGCTAGCTTGCGCCGTCCTCTTCCTGGTGCGACAGCTAAATGGCCAGACGATTCAAATTTCTTTATCATTTCTCGCAACCCTTTTAGACGACGATATGCTCTCAATGCAGCTGGACTGTGCTATCATTCTGGTAAAACAACTTTACCAACAGTGCGCGTTCTTTCTTGCTTAAAACCATGATCTTTCGTGAAATCTTTTCATTAAACATAATGTAATGAATAGATGAATGAATAATTCAATCCATTCCATTCTGGGTATGATGACTTTCTAATTTGCATAAACTTTATTCTAATAAGGCCGATATTGAGAACGAACATATGCTGTAATTCAACAAAAAACTTGCCTGCTTGTTTAAAACAATAAAACTAGTTTTAAAATCTCCATTTGTCATTCCACAGCGTGACATTTTCACCTGGTGGTGAAAATTTGCTTTAATTTTTTTCTTTTCGGAATTGTCTCCCCCATGGTCTGAACAGCCTACATTTCAATTTAGATTGGGCTCTAGAGGGTTCTGAGTAAGCGAACTTACTTTATAACCACCCTGTATTATTGTTAAGAAATTGAATTTTGAGGAATGCATCTGAAATTATGATAATTGTTAGTATCTGAAATTTTAACGCTAGTAAACATAAATGATAATTTTATTCACTAATTTTATTTTTTATTTTGAGTTGAGATATCAGTCATTTCTAGTTAAAAGTAATTTAAATCTCAACGTATGTAAATGTAAATAGACATACATTTGGAAAAAATTAAATGAATTTCCGTTGGTTATTAATAACTTTAGCTAGACTTTAAGTTCTCGAATATAAAGCTCCTTCTCGGAATGTTTACAAGATTTTATTTTATATTATTTCTGCTGATAATTTAACACTTAGTAAATTTTTGATAAACCTTCTTAATGGCGCGATAGATTCTGTCTTCTTTCTTGATTGATACCTTATCTCTTCTACCTCTAGTATCACCAATCGCTCAGATTGAGAACTTCTTACAATATTTTATACAACTAATTGGAAACTAGTGGATTTTAGATATAAATGAGATTATTGTTTCAAAAATGTTTAAACATTGTTACGATTTTTATACACTATTCTTTTGTCTCTTTACGTTTACCACATACACTACTTGATCAAAGGAGTTGGGACACCTGTTGGTCTACCATCAAGCCGCAAAAAGCTTCAATCAGTAGTGTGTAGGACCACCCCGAGCTGCTATCACTGCCTCCACCCTACATGGCATACTGTCCACGAGTTTACGGTATGTGTCCACAGGTATTGACCTCCATTCCTTGACCGCTCAGAGTCCCAAAGATGTTAGATGGGGTTCAGATCAGGACTCTGGGCGGACCAATCCAGTTCTTCAACCCGCATCTCGTCAAACCAGTCAGATATGGATCTTGCTTTAAGGCAAGGCGCATTGTCGTGCTGGAAGAGAAACGGCCTGTCACCGAAGTGTTCCCACAGCGCTGGAAGTGCCCCGTTATCCAGAATGGTCCTGTAGCCATCAGCATTGAGGTTTCCGTCCACCTTGATGAGCGGGCCCAGTCCAGTCCCAGAATTACGGTAGGTGTTCACAGGGGTGTCCCAACACCTTTGATCATGTAGTGTATGTAAAACCGTGAAGTCTTTAAGAATAACATTGGTTACGTGCCAATATAAGTAACCTAATATTAGTGTATATCGCAAGTTGATACAAATTTATTATTATTATTATTATTATTATTATTATTATTATTATTATTATTATCATTGTTTTGGGGAAGCCAAACTCGGATCAAGTCCGGAAGCCAATCCCAGAGGCGGACCGAAAAGAGGGCCAAAGCCCAAGGGACTCAAATGCGAGGGAGGGAAAGTTAAGCATTCGTGTGAGTATTCATGTTTGGGTGTAGAAATTTCCTTACTATGTGACAGGTGTTTAGAATCGTGGCTTTCTGTAAAATTTTGTATAAGTGTGGGATTAAATTTAGTGTTGACAGGCTTTTGTGTAGCGATTGTGCAATAACCCCAGTGGCAGAAACAACAATTGGAACAATGTGTACTCTGTTAACTCCCCAAAGGCGTTTTATTTCATGTGCAAGATCCGTATATTTAGTGATTTTGTCAGTGTATGCCTTTTGTAAATTGTGTGTTGGGGATGGAGATATCAATTATGTAGGTCACTTTGTTTGGCTTATCTACTAGTGTAATGTCTGGTCTGTTATGAGGGATAGTTTCGTCAGTGATTATAGCTCTGTCAAAATATAGTTTATGTGTGGTGTTCTCTAAGACAGTGTCGGGGATATATTTATAGTAAGGAGTGTGAATGTCCCTTAGCTTGTGTATCTTAGCTAGATGTTGATGTATGATGCTGGCTACCTGGTTATGTCTGTGTAAATAATCTGTCTGCGTGAGTATTTTGCAACTGGATATGACGTGTTGGATGGTTTCCTCTGCGATATGGCATTTTCTGCAAGACCCGTCAGGCGAATCTTTGATAATATGTTTTCTGTAGCTTTTAGTGTTAATAACCTGGTCTTGTATGGCAATCATGGTTCCTTCAGTTTCCCCAAAGAGACTCTCTTCACTCAACCAAAAGTTCGACGCTTTTTTGTCGACGTGTGGCTGGTTGAGGTCAGAAGGATGTCTACCGTGGAGTTGCTTTGCGAGCCATGATTGAAGTTTAGTGCATGTTGTAGGAATGTTATGGGTGTTCTGCATGCTTTTCAGATTCAGAGGTGTGTATTTTGTATCAGCCATGCTGTAATGGTGATGTGTGCTGTTTAGAGTAAAAGAATTCTCTGAGTGACTGAGTCTGTTTCTGGTGCAGATCTGGTATGTCAATCTGTTATGAAGGAGGCAGATCTGTTATGTCTATCTGTTATGAACGAGGCAGGGTGAGTCTTTCAATAGCTGTGTGTGGATGGTGCTTTCTGTGCTTTGTAAGCAGCTTACGTTGTTTCCTTTCAAGTCCCTCAAGATCTGTGTGTGTCCACTGTATGACTCCAAAGGAGTAGGAGAGTATTGGCGTGGCATAAGTATTGATGGCCTGGATTAAATTTCTGGAATTTAAATGCGTTTTAAGTATTGTCTCTAGCCTATGAAGATATCGTTTAGTGAGTGTATTCTTTATATGTTTGTGCTTCAGAAGCTTGGCTTGCTTAAATCCTAGATATTTGTAAAATTCCTCATTTTCCATAGCAGCAATGTGATCTGGTTCATCTAATGCGAAGCCCCCTTCCCTGAGTACTCCATTTTCAATGTGAATGGTTTTGCATTTGTCCAACCCAAATTGCATTTGTATGTCTTTAGAAAAGGTTTGTGTAATGTCAAGTAATTGGTGCAATTGTGTTTGTGTGGAGGCGTAGATTTTCATGTCGTCCATGTAGAGTAAGTGTGAAAGCGTGTAGTGGCAGCTTTTATTATGTTTAATTGTGTAGCCGTAAGTTGTGTTGTTCAGTCTGTTGGAAAGTGCATTTAGTGCAAGACAAAACCAGAGTGGGCTCAGTGAGTCACCCTGGAAGATGCCCTGATTTATCTGTATTTTGTCAGTCGTGATGGTTTCACTGTTGAGTGTGAGGTGTAGTGTAGTTCTCCAAGGCAGCATTGTACTTTCTAAAAATGTGATAAGTGTAGGGTTTATTTTATATAATCGTAGTGTATATAAAAGCCATGAGTGTGGGACACTATCAAAGGCCTTTTTGTAATCAATGTAGGCTGCATGGAGGTGTCGATGTTTATTGTGAGTTCGCCGTAGGACCACACTGTCTATCAGGAGTTGCTCCTTACAACCCATGTGATTTCTACGGCATCCCTTTTGTTGCTCAGTGAGAATGTTGTTTGTATCTATGTGTGTATAAATTTTGTTTGCGATACAGGCAGTTATTATTTTGTAAAGTGTAGGCAGGCATGTGATAGGTCTATATTGTGTGGGATCTGTAGTGTTATGTGACTTTGGTACCATGTATGTTATTCCTTGTGTGAGGAAATGTGGCAATGTCTGTGGTGTTTGCAAAGTGTTGGAGATCTGTTTTGCAAGAGCCAGATGCAAACAGGTGAAGCGCTTATACCAGAAGGTCTGAATCCTATCTACACCTGGAGCCTTCCAATTGTGAGTACGTTTAATGACTTGTGAGGGTTCATCTGCTGTTATGTCAGTATAAGGCATGTTTGATAGTGTGGATGCTAATTGCTCCTCTTCTCTGATCCAGCTAGCTTCCCTATTATGTTCAATTGAGACAGACCAAAGAGACGACCAATAATGGTGGAGTGCTGTTTGTGTTGGCAGACCAGTGTTTTGTGTCTGTGTATAATTTTTGTTTAACTGCTTATAGAATGTCTTCTCATTGTTTGCGAATAACTTGTTCTGCTGTTTGCGCTGAGTGCATGTTTTGTATCTCTTCAGGCGTTGTGTTTTTGCAGCTAACTTTTGTTTTAATGTGTCCATATATTCTGTAATGTGTTGATTGTGCTGCTCATGTCTGGTGTGTGTTTTAATCTTCTTAAAAAATTGTCTGAGGCGTTTGTTCTCCTCTGATGAAGTGTTGTTTTTAGTGTACTGTGTAAGTCTACCTAACTGCTTGCGGATTTCGTCAATCTCAGACTCAATCCGCTTTTGCCATTTAGGTTTCTGTTGGGTGTATAATTTTTGTGTGTTCTTATGGATTGGTTTCCTACCCAGTGTGGATATAACTGTAAGAGTCCCAGTGTAAATAAGTAGGTGTATGTATTCTAAAGATAGATTTTCTTCAATGTACTATGGTAAGATATATGTGTTCATGTAAGATAAAATTTCCCCTGTTTTGCTGTTTATGTTTATTTTAGGTATACCTGGTCTTTGTGTGGGATCTGTTCCCGTGTAAACTGTAAGGTATCTTTGTAGGGTGTCATTTAAGGTTTCAATAACTTTGGTATTCATGTTGTGTTGTGGAAGAATATCATGGTGAAGTTCATTGTTGAGTGTGTGTTCTACAAGTTCATTAGTGATGTCAATGTTAGTGTTTGATTCTGTGTGTTGAGTGTTGGTTTCTGTAGATGTCTCGTGTTCTTGTAGCTGCTGTGCAACTTCTTGCTTTATTTTATGTACGTGGGTAAGGGTATTAAATTATTCATAACAATTGTGCGACGCTGATCTGCAATGCGTTGTTCAGTGACTGTGATGTGAGGATATGTGTCTTTGAAAATGTTATATAAGCGCTGTCTGTACGCTGTAGTGTCAGTTTCCAATTTAGTGACTGCGTAGTAGGCTCGCATGATACAACAGTTTATGTCATTAGTCCATTTCATGCGTTGGGGAAACCAAACTCGGATCAAGTCCGGAAGCCAATCCCAGAGGTGGACCCAAGAGAGGGCCAAGCCCAAGGGACTCTAATGGAAGGGAGGGAAAGTTACGCACTCGTGGGAGTAATGATGTTTGGGTGTAGGAACTTCCTTACTATGTGACAGGTATTTAGAATTGTGGCTTTCTGTAAGGTTTTGTATAAGTGTGGGTTTAAATTTAGTGTTGACAGGATTTTGTATAGCGAGTGTGGAATAATCCCAGTGGCAGAAAGAAAGATAGAAACAATGTGTACTCTGTTACCTCCCCAAAGGCATTTTATTTCGTGTGCAAGATCCGTATATTTAGTGATTTTGTCAGTGTATGTCTTTTGTAAATTGTGTGTGTGTTGGGGATGGAGATATCAATTATGTAGGTCACTTTGTTTTGTTTATCTACTAGTGTAATGTCTGGTCTGTTATGAGGGATAGTTTTGTCAGTGATTATAGCTCTGTCAAAATATAGTTTATGTGTGGTGTTCTCTAAGACAGTATCTGGGATATATTTATTGTATGGAGTATGAATGTCCCTTAGCTTGTGTATCGTAGCTAGATGTTGATGTATGATATTGGCTACCTGGTTATGTCTGCGTAATAATCTGTCTGCGTGAGTATTTTGCGACTGGATATAACGTGTTGGATGGTTTCCTCTGCGATATGGCATTTCCTGCAAGACCCAACGTTTGAATCTTTGATAATATGTTTTCTGTAGCTTTAAGTGTTAATAACCTGGTCATGTACGGCAATCATGGTTCCTTCAGTTTCCCCAAAGAGACTCCCTTCACTCAACCAAAAGTTCGACGCTTTTTTGTCGACGAGTGGCTGGTTTAGGTCAGAAGGATGTCTACCGTGGAGTTGCTTTGCGAGCCATGATTGAAGTTTAGTGCATGTTGTAGGAATGTTATGGGTGTTCTGCATGCGGTTCAGATTCAGAGGTGTGTATTTTGTATCAGCCATGCAGACTGCTTTGTGTAATTGTGATGTGTGTTGTTTAGAGTAAAAGAATTCTCTGAGTGACTGAGTCTGTTTCTGGTGTAGATCTATTATGTCAATAAGACCTCTGCCTCCCTCTGAACGAGACAGGGTGAGTCTCTCAATAGTTGCATGTGGAGGGAGCTTTCTGTGTTTTGTAAGCAGTTTACGTTGTTTCCTTTCAAGTCCCTCAAGGGCTGTGTGTGTCCACTGTATGACTCCAAAGGAGTAGGAGAGTATTGATGTGGCATAAGTATTGATGGCCTTGATTAAATTTCTGGACTTTAAATGCGTTTTAAGTATTGTCTCTAGCCTATGAAGATATTGTTTAGTGAGTGTATTCTTTATGTGTTTGTGCTCCAGAAGCTTGGCTTGCTTAAATCCTAGATATTTGTAAAATTCGTCATTTTCCATAGCAGCAATGTGATCTGGTTCTTCTAATGTGAAACCCCCTTCCCTGAGTACTCCATTTTCGATGTGAATGGTTTTGCATTTGTCCAACCGAAATTGCATGTGTATGTCTTTTGAAAAAGTTTGTGTAATGTCAAGTAATTAGTGCAATTGTGTTTGTGTGGAGGCGTAGATTTTCATGTCGTCCATGTAGAGTATGTGTGAAAGCGTGTAGTGGCAGCTTTTATTGTGTTTAATTGTGTAGCCGTAAGTTGTGCTGTTCAGTCTGTTGGAAAGTGCATTTAGTGGAAGACAAAACCAGAGTGGGCTCAGTGAGTCACTTTGGAAGATGCCCCGGTTTATCTGTATTTTGTCAGTCGTGATGGTTTCACTGTTGACTGTGAGGTGTAGTGTAGTTCTCCAATGCAGCATTGTACTTTCTAAAAATGTGATAAGTGTAATGTTTATTTTATATAATCGTAGTGTATATAATCGTGTAGGGGAGGGGACTCCACAGTCTTGCCCTCCAGTTTATCTGATGTGGTTCCACCCTGTTGTTGTTACATTATTATTATTATTATTATTATTATTATTATTATTATTATTATTATTATT
>JAHWFO010115002.1:1907809-1927249 GCA_023313115.1 Rhysida immarginata
TTATTATTATTATTATTATTATTATTATTATTATTATTATTATTATTCCACCACCGCCTATTTTTAACATAAATTCTTCATGGACTAGAATAAGGCATATGATCTTATGGACCAAGGACTATTAGTGAAAAAATTGTACAACTATGGACAACTATTAGATAGAATTAGATAGCCTTTAAGTAAACTTATAAAAGAAATGTTAGGTAACTATTCACAAAAAATGTGTTTAGGTAAAGAGTAATCTCGGTGAATAATGGATTATCACAAGGGGCTTTATTAAGTCCATTATTTTTTAAATATTTTTTATGAATAATTTACCTGTACATATAAAAGGTAATCAAGTATTCATATAAGCAGATGATATAGCATTGTTCACAATGCATAAAATTGAAGAATCGGTTTTAGAATTAATACAACAAAATTTAAATAAAATTGTAGATCGGATTCGAAATAACAAATTAAGCGTAAATAACAAAAACAAGAATGATTTTACCGCCAAAGCGGATAAAGGGAGCACATTTTAAAACACTTTAGAGAAAATATATAGATATGAAAACTAAATTGTAAATTACTATATAAGTAAGCTAATGTATAGAGAGAATTTAAACGAATAAACTTGAAGAACTGAAAGGATAAATGGAGAGTGAAATTATTCCTAATACATTTAAAAAAAATAAAAGTTCTTTAATTTGTAAGCATTCCTATATAATGTTAAACGAAGTGAGCCTCAAATGCTGAAGCGTTATGTGTAATCATCTATTATTTTTTAACCGACTTCAAAAAAAAAGGTTATCAATTCGATGCGTGCGTATGTAATATTGTTGGAATTGCATAATATTCATATATGCTAGTCTATGTGGGCTTCTAAACAAGTATGCCAAACTTCATAATCGTGTTTATGTATGTAAGTATGTATGTTTGTCCACGTATTTCTCAGAAACTAGAAATCGAATTGCAATAATTCTATTTTTATTGGATTAAGTATCTTTCAACTTAGGGATAAATCCAAGTTTCATCAAAATCGGTTCAGTATTTTCAAGATATGGACTGATATAGCTAGGCGATAATGAATGTTTCATTAAAGTTGTTTTTTTATACTCTGTTTAATCTTGTTCATATTAAATTACTAAAATGTTTCTACGTTATCATCTACTATTAAAGCAAGCGATTAACTACTATTAATTAGCAATATGTATAACAGTAATGACTTTTAGATACTATTAAGCCAAACAGCATTATGCTCTTGATACAAATAAGCTATGGATAGCAATAAATCTAACAACTCGTAAGGAGTTGGTTGATATATTAAACGCCATATCTTAGCATTGAAAGTTCTAACCATTAGGGCACATGCTAAAAACTAATTCCCATTATCATTATTTACTCGTTATATTCATTCATGGCACGTTGTTACGAGTTGTTTGATATATTACATGCCATGTCTTAGCATTGAAAATTCCAATGGTGCCATATGGTATCATATGGCACCATTAGGACACGTGCTACGAAACCAATAACCATTATTATCATTTACTCGTTATATTCACTCATGACACGATGTTACGAGTTGTTTGATATATTACAAGGTACCATTTGGTACCTTTAAAACACGTACTACTAAACAATTACAAGTATCATTATTTACGCGTTATATTCATTCATGAGACATCCTTGCACGTACACATGCCATTAGACCAATATCTGCTATCACTAGTTACTCTTATATATTCGTTTATGACATGTTGTCACAATTTTTTTGATATATTACATGCCATATCTAGTTATAGGAAATTTTTAAGGGGGTATCGTAAAAGTACCATTAAAGCACGTTCCACCTATACCGGCTATCCAACGTTCGTACTTGTTCGTGCTCTATCCCATATAATTGGACAAGATTTTATCCGCGCGCTGTTTGCGCAAGATTAGTTTCAAATTCAATTCATATTGTTCCAAAGCTCGCATATTCAAATTGTTTCTTGTGGCTAATTCACATGTTCTCCTTTATTTATACTTTGATAAAAATTGTTGCTCAGACAACAATGGCCAGGTGACTTTTCAGTTCCGGCTTGTGCTTCAAGTCAGCGCCAACAATGCTGAAACGTGGAACAACAATGCAAAACTGTTTCCGTGACGAACTTACATGTTCTCCTTTATTTATAGTTTGATTGGTGAAAACAAAATGTGAAAACGTTAATTCGTTTTCAAGTTATCGTAATAAATACTAAGCTCCCTGCGAATAAAAAAAATCTTTTGATAGAGACCTATCTGTCCTTTCAATAATCGTCAAACACGCGCATCCTGCACGCGCACCATTTCATTAACGTTTAGAGCACGCGTAGAGCGGAACCTATGTTCTCAACACGCGTTTTCCCCAATGCGAGGATAATTCGTGTCTTACAGCAATTCAATACATGCACTCTTTCTATTGCAACGCAATGCATTGTTGGAATTGTGTCTACAGACAGACGGACGGACGGACAGCTGGACAAACCGATCACATAAGCACTTTTCTACGAAAGTGTGCTAAAAACCTCACATATAATGAAATTTCAAATAGCACATAAATAATGTATGAATAGCATTAATAAAAAAGTGGCTATACACGATTTCTTTTGTGAAAAAACGAATGAAAGAAATAAAGCATGTATATGCCCAAGGATGCAAGAAGTACAAACAGTTAAATATCTGGGGTTAACTTTTGACGCAAGAATGACATGGACGACACACATTTATAATCTAAAAAAAGGTGACTTAGTCCGAAGCATTGAATCAGGAGGTGCAGCAAACAAATAAGTATTTTATACAGCATATAAAACTTTTATTTATTTATTTATCAATGGACGAGTCTACCGAATCATGTATATCGCTAACACGGAATAAGGGCTTGCAATAACAGAGGTATGAAATATAAGGACAGGTATCGTCTATGCTTAAGGTGCGTTTTCTTACTCGCGTCTGTGCTCACAATCGAATGTGGGACCACAAACATAGCACGTGCAAGCTTTTCGTGGTATCTTAAAACACCAAATGAGTGTATTTTGTATGACTAAAAATTATAATTATTGCATCATCCGTAATGATTATTGAATCATCCGTAACGCTTTCTTTGGGGGTCGGAATATTCTTCTTAAGTATAGAGAGGAAGGAATCTGTAGAAATAAATTAAGCATTTCAAAGTACAGGGAGTTTCTAAATTATCTCCCATATTTTACATGTTTATTACTCAAAAGCTATTATAGAGTTTAGTGTAATTTTTTTTTATTCGCAAAGAAAAACTCAAAAAGTTTCTTAGCATGCCTTAATAAATTTCAATGTGCCCCCCCCCCCCCCATTTATGGCGTGAAGGACGTCAAAGCGAAACTCGATTTCCTCCCATGTTCAGGCTAGCATTTTGTAATGCATGATCGACTAATCGGACCTTTCTTTTTCGCTAAAGACGCCATTACTGCTACTACCTACCTGGTTATGCTGGAGAACTACCCGACTCCACAGGTGGAAGAACTGCAGCCCAAAAAGTCTACCAACAAGATGGAGCACCTCCTCACTGGGGCCTGCAAGTTAGGCAGTACCTTGATACGAACTTTCCAGGACGATGGATTGGAAGTGTCCAGTTAAATTTCAGCTTTCAATTGTTTAGGCATTATAGCAAAATAAAATTAACAAATGTCTAACAATTGAAATTGGAAATTTAATTGGACACGCCCATTCAAACTTTCATTGGATAGAGTATAGGTATGACACGAAGTAGCTATAGTGGGGCTATCTGTTGCCACATTTTCAATATATTCGTAGAAAGATTTTCATAAAAATTGTTGCTCAGACAACAATAGTCAGGTGACTTTTTAGTTCCGGCGTATTCTTCAAGCCGGCGACAACAATGTTTAAACGTGCAACAAGAATGCCATGGTCTTTTAATCCTCTGGTCTGTGCACTCGCGCAAATTCCATTGTTGGAGATGAACAATTGAACTTTTGTATTTACTGAAGAGCACGGTCTATAGCTATTCATGGTCACCGAGCTCCATTGTTAAAATCACAGCTAGGTAACAGCCTGTTCAATCGACACGATTTCCATTGAAATCTTACGACCGCCTTAGTTCAACGACTTCTAACGTGAGGGCGCTTTTAGTGAGGGAAAACCTTGGTAACAACTGTGTTTACTTATGCACAAAGCTACAGCTGATCAAATCCTTTTAAGTGTCAAAATGAAACAATATTCCTAGATATTAATTAATATGCACCATTAACAAGCCAAAGAATGCTACTTTTCAAAAAAAAAAATGCGACATGTTATAAAAAAATTTTTTTAACAATTATATAAGATTAAATATATATATAAGATTAAATATAAGATTAAGTATTAAATAATATTAATATATAAGATTGATATATTAATATATAAAATTAAGATTATATATTAATAGTATATAAGATTAATAAATTTATATTTATATATACAGTATATTTATATATAAGATTAATATATAAGATTAAATATAAGATTATATAATATATAAGATTAAATATATATATAAGATTACATATATATGTAAATATGCAGCCTGTTTGTAGGCTAACCAGTAGAAAACAATAGAATGGTAGCAGTGGTAAGGCATTTTAAATGCTAAAAAGGCTTTCTTCACCCTACATAAAAGCGCCCTCCTCCTTTACTGCGGTGAAACTTGGAAGCTGTCGATTGAACTGTGGTTAAAATGAAGCTAAAGTTTCTAGCTCCCGATAGGGCGAGAACTCTATTGAAAAGTGGCGCTGCATGTACAATCAGCCCAATTGCGCCTGCAGCGCCGCCCTGTCGGCAGATAGAAACTTTACTTTTATTTTCAGTTTCAATGAAATACTCTATCGCAGATCACGGTCGGCCTTAATCAACGCCACCTAAAATACAAAGCCTGCCAACTGAAATGTCATACATTGTTACGTCATTCATAAGAAGGCCGAATTTAAAGTTTATTATTGATAGAAATACCATTAAAAATATTCCTACCAATAATAAACTTTAAATTCGGCCTTCTTATGAATGACGTAACAATGTATGAAATTTCAGTTGGCAGGCTTTGTATTTTAGGTGGCGTTGCCTTAATGCGATCTATGTGCCATTTGGCGGAAACTGTTTTCTTTAGCTTCTTGAAACAATGGAAAATGGTTGAAGCTTGATGACCATGTACATCTATAGACCGTGCTGAAGAGTAAAGCACTGTATGGGCTTCGCACGAGGCTAACGAAAAATAAAGGCTCCAGCATTGAAAAGTCTCCTGACCAAGATAGGTCTATTAACAATCCAAACTTAATTGTTTCCAACTGTTGAGAAATAGAGATTTTATAATCAAAACTTGTGTAATTTGTATTTTTTGGAGACTATAAATTATTTTTCATCAATAATTTGTATTGCATGAAAGTAATGAATATTTAGTTATAATTTATTGATGATGTTTTTATTTTTAATTTATTTAAAACCTTTGTTGCTTTCCCCCTTTTGAATGACTGCATGATCCATTGCTGGTGTTGCTTAGAAAATATATTGTTGCTGTTCTGCCTGCAGAGAATGTAGTTGTATTTTAAGTGGCTTAACTTAATAAAACTTTGTTAAGTTATAGTTGTACCGCAAGATTTAGAGCCCTGAGTGGAATGATCGAATAACAGAAAAAGGGGAGTACGGCTCTTGCTCAAGACCATTGTTGAATCGATAAATTATTTCATATTATTGAAATTTCGCTGACGTATTTTGTCTTCAGAGCAATGATTAAATTTAATTGTTATTTTACATGATTTTATTTTTAATAAATTGTGTATTTATTTTATTTTATTTATTCATTTAATCTAGTTAATTTAATTAATTAATTATTTGCTTTATTTATTTTATTTTTTGTATTTGTTTATCATTTAATTAATGTATTCTTATTTTATTACTTTAATAAAATTTTAGTTATAATATTTTATTTATTTAATTTATTTTTATTTATCCAATTTCATCAATTTTCTTTTTTCATGTTATTTACACATTAATTTTTATAGCTTTTTCATTGAAATGCCAAACTGTATAATGCATTTATAAACATTACAGCAATGCTGTTCTTGAGTCTCATTCTATGCTTATAAAGAGTATACTTCAACTTTGAATTCAAATGTTTTTGGTTCATCTTTGGATTTTATTGCGTATAACCATTATTAAAAACAGACGTATTAAATTAATCACACAAATAAAAATAATTTTTTGAACTTGTCTTATTTTAATCTTAACAAATAAATTTAAAAATAAAAACGTTAATTTCTGTGTGAAATTTTTACAGTATACGAATCCTTCTTTTATGATAACATAAATTTAGCATAATTTTAGAAATATCAAATTTAATGTAATTTTAAAGTAACATGCATTTAACATAATCGAAAATTAATAAAACAGTTTTTAATTTTCTTGAATGGGATTCGAACGGGTTTTCAGCACTATATGTGTGATCTTCATCTTCTTCATCATCCCACCAGTCGTCATCAGAATTCCTAAAAATTCCTGTTTGAATAATTATGCAGTCGAACCTCGATAAGTGGATAGCCTCGAGACCGGAAGAAAATATCCACTTATCCGGAGTAGGGGGTTTTCGTTTAAAAAAAAAGTACACTACTCAATACTAATTGATTTAAGCAGTGTCTAATGTCTAATTTAACAAAATAAAATTATCAGTTATCACAAAACAAAAGAATATTCCGCTTCTGCATTCGCATTTGTTGATGGATTTTTTTCAACCACTGATCCCACAAGTCTCCTGTTATTCATAGAATAAATTAAGCTAACTAAATGCTATATTTTAGAGAACTTGTTTAGAGAACAAGTCTGCTGTCATATTCTAATTGCCTTTAGAGAATTATACCCAGCAAACAGTATATTTTGGATATTTTACTGTCTGAAAATAGTCATAATATTCTTTGGCTATCTCCATATCATCCGGTTTTAAATCCTATAGGACTAATTTGGAAAGACAAGTGAAAGATTTTATAAAAGAAAAAAACATGTCCAGTGTCTGTCAGGCTTCAATATTAAACTCTTGAAATAGCATTTAAAACTCCAGGAGAAGAAAGATGGAAATCATGATAAAAAAAAATTGAAAATGAATATTGGGAAAAAGAAGGGTTAATAAAGAATAATATTGAAGATACAGTAAAAATCTCGCTAAGTGTGTTCCTGACAAGCGGAAAATCCACTTAAGTGGATACAAAGTTTACAGTCCCGTTTTTCTGTAGTTGATTTCAATACATTTTAAGTCCGCTTAAGTGAATACCGGATAAATGGATAAATTTCTATGCTAAAATTTATGTAAACTCCTGTTAAAATGCATAAAATGATAAAATAACCCAAAATGCACAGTCTGTCATTAGCACATTCTCTCTATCTGGTGAATGGCAGGTTTTCTGTGTAATATGCATACTCCGCTTATAATAGCCATAATATAAAGTCTGTATGAGATCAGACTTCTGGAAATGAAGTGGCATACGAAATATAGAAAGCAGAGGCATATTCTTGACGTCAACTTTGAAGACATTGAAGACCTTCCCGGATTATTGGAAGATGTGTCCCTCCCTCCCCTAATATTTTGACTATCTTCAATCATATTTTTTCTTAATGTAGAAGACGTCTTAGGTTAGTCAGGCTTCTTGCCTACTTCAGTTGATTTCGTTTGAAATTTATTCTGGAAGGGTGAGCCTCGTGATAGCACTGCTTCTGTCCCACCTGAACAAATGTACACTTCACTGTTCGATTGTCAGATAACTGGGTTTACTAGGTTTTTCGTGTGTTTTCCTTTATTTAGTGGCATACTCCTAGCTCAGACAATCGTCAGTCAAATTCCCTCCACCAAGAGGAGGTTCATACAGTGGATGACCATTGTGGGTACATCAGGCTTCCTTTGGAATATGTTTATGAAGGGCGATATTATGAAAGCTATGCTTCAAATTCCACTCCAATACAGATACACTACACTGTTTAAAAGTCGGTTGTCATTTGGTATTTAGTACACAGAATTCTTCTGTAACACACCCAGCATTTGCAGCAACACATAAGTTTTCTCTAAAATGTAGCATTTAGTTAACTTAATTTACTCTGAGGTAAATCAAAAAGCATGGATGAGAGGACACTTGTGAGATTAGTGGTTGAAAAATATCCATCAACAAATGTGAATGCAGAAGCGGAATATTCTTTTGTTTTGTCATAATTGATAATTTTATTTTGTTAAATTAAACACTAGACACTGTTTAAATCAATTAGTATTGAGTAGTGTATTTTTTTTTAAACGAAAACCCCCTACTTCGGATAAGTGGTTATTTTCTTCCGGTCTCGAGGCTATCCACTTATCGAGGTTCGACTGCATAATTATTCAAACAGGAATTTTTAGGGATTCTGATGACGACTGGTGGGATGAGAAGTGCTGAAAACCCGTTCGAATCCCATTCAATAAAATTAAAAACTGTTTTATTAATTTTCGATTATGTAAAATGCATGTTACTTTAAAATTACATTAAATTTGATATTTCTAAAATTATGTTAAATTTATGTTATCATAAAAGAAGGATTCGTATACTATAAAAATTTCACACAGAAATTAACGTTTTTATTTTTAAGATTAAAATAAGACAAGTTCAAAAAATTATTTTTAATTGTGTGATTAATTCAATACGTCTGTTTTTATTAATGGTTATACGCAATAAAATCCAAAGATTAACCAAAAACATTTGAATCCAAAGTTGAAGTATACTCTTTATAAGCATAGAATGAGACTCAAGAGCAGCATTGCTATAATGTTTATAAATGCATTATACAGTTTGGCATTTCAATGAAAAAGCTATAAAAATTAATGTCTAAATAAAATGAAAAACGAAAATTGATGGAATTGGGCAAATAAAAATAAATTAAATAAATAAAATATTATAACTAAAATTTTGTTAAAATAATAAATCAAGAATATATTAATTAAATGATAAACCAATACAAGAAATAAAATAAATAAAGCTAATAATTAATTAATTAAATAAACTAGATTAAATGAATAAATAAAATAAAATAAATATACAAATTATTAAAAATAAAATCATGTAAAATAATAATTAAATTTAATCATTGCTCTGAAGACAAAATGCGTCAGCGAAATTTCAATAATATGAAATAATTTGTCGTTTCAACAATGGTCTTGAGCAAGAGCCGTACTCCCCTTTTTCTGGCATTCGATCATTCCACTCAGGGCTCTAAATCTTGCGGTACAACTATACAAGAGTTTTATTTTTCTTCTTTGGAGTGAACTTTAATGATCCAGATAAATATAACATGGTAGCAGAGCGTGGTTCACCTTGAAGAAAGAAAATTTTAGAATTAAATAACCTGCTGAAGTCAAAAGAAGAATTTCAAAGTGGGCCTTCTTGGAGCTTTTAAGAAGAAGACTACATTATTTCAAGAGCTACTAAGAAGATATGGAAAGTGAAAAAATTGGAATTGTGAAACTTAAGGACACTGAAAATTGGCAGAAATGGGAATTCATCATGTGGAACCTGCTAGATAGTGAGGACTGCTTAGAAGTTGCAGAAGTTAAGAAACCTAAGCCTATTCAAGAGCAAGCTGATTCCCAATTTGAGATAAAATTGAGAGAGTGGGAAAAGACTGATAAAGTAGCTAGAAGGTTGATAATAACATCTTTAGAAGATAAACCACTAGATTTGATTATGACCTGTACTACCTCATGTGAGATGTGGAAAAAGCTTCATGAAGTTTATCAATTGAAAAGTGAAGAAAACTTAAGTTTAGTCCAGACAGAATTTTTATCTTATAAATGGAAAGAAGGGTCTGACATAGCTTCATATATTGCAGGAGTAGAAAAGTTAGGTGCAAAATTAAAGGTACTAGGACATAAAATAGAAGAAAGTATGTTGATTACACGAATTTTAACAAGTTTACCAGCAAAATATAACTACTTTCAGTCAGCATGGGACTCTGTAGAAGCAAGTGGTAGAACACTAACTCACTTAACTTCACGTTTAATGAAAGAGGAAGCTCGAATGAAAAATGCAAAAGATGAGCATGATGATGAAATAGTGGCTTTCAAAGCAAAAGGGAAAACTTATGAAACTTTGAGAAGTTACCCTGGTAGGAGTAACCAGCAAACAAAAAATCTAAAAGAAGTGACTTGTTTTAATTGCAATAAAAAGGGACACTTCAAGAAAGACTGTTATGGCAAACCTTTCTGTTACAACTGCAAAAAACCTGGACATACATCTCAAGAATGTAGGGTGCCAAAGAGATCAAATGAGAAGAAGCAAGACAACTATAAGAATAGAATAAGTGAAACATCTGAAACAGTTGCTTTTGTGTGTCATAGTGAACTTTTGAAACTTAAATGTGATAAATCAGATTCTTCGCTGATTGATACTGGTGCTAATGAGCACATTTCAAAGGATAACAGCTTTTCATCTTACACCCCGTTCAATAAAATTGTGTTTGTGGAAATTGGTGATGGAAAGAAACTTCAAGTAAATGATCATGGCATGATAACAGGCAAAACATATAATGGTGAAAAATGGATTAATGGAGCAAACAGGCAAAACATAAAATGGATAAACAATGTTTGGAATTGTCCAGAGATGAAACAAAATCTATTTTCTGTAAATGCAGCTTCCAGACATGGTATTGACTTTCATGTTAATGGGACTGACAAAATTTGTTATTTTTTGGAAGATAAAATTCCAGTTGCTTATGGCTTACAAAATGATGGTGGAATGTATCAAATACTTCTGAAGATAGAACATAATGTGGAATTACATGTAGCAACAGGACAGACAGATATATTGCAACTGTGGCATGAGCACCTTGCACATCAAAATAAGAAGCATGTATGTAACATTTTGAAGTTAAATGGAATTAATGTTGATGGTAATACAGAATTCTGTGATGGTTGTGCATTTGGAAAGCAGCATCGTCTAGCGTTTGGAGAAAGAAGTAATAAAGCAACAGAAGTTGGATAAATTGTATTTGCTGATCTCTGTGGCCCTATGCAGGTTGAATCATTAGGAAAGAAGAAATATTTCTTGTTATTTAAAGATGACTTTAGCTCCTTTAGAATAATATACTTTATACGAGAAAAATCAGAGGTAAAGGAGAAAATAAAAGAATATGTTGCTCTAGTAAAAACCCAGACAGGTAGGACAATCAAGGAACTGAGAACTGATGGAAGAAAAGAATTTGATAATAAAGAAGTTCAACAGTTTTTAAAGAAATTTGGCATTGTGCATATGGTAGTTGTTCCTTATACTCCACAGCATAATGGAATCGCCGAAAGAGATGATAGGACAATAATGGAAGCAGCACGATCAATGTTACACTCCACAACTCTACCATTAAGTCTATGGGCTGAAGCTGTGAATACTGCTGTATTTGTATTAAATAGAACTGGTCCAACAAAGGAAAGAAAA
The DNA here is from genome assembly GCA_023313115.1 of Rhysida immarginata. NCBI lineage: Eukaryota > Metazoa > Arthropoda > Chilopoda > Scolopendromorpha > Scolopendridae > Rhysida > Rhysida immarginata. Next base: position 1,919,269 of record JAHWFO010115002.1, read on the forward strand.
CCTCCAATTGAACTCTGGATGCCTCAAGTGGGACCATCACTCGAATCATACAAAGTTTTTGGAACAGAATGTATGGTACATATCCCACAGGAGAAGAGGTCGAAATTGGACAAGAAATCGCAGAGCGGACATTTTATTGGCTACTGTCAATCAGGAGGTTACAGAATTTATATACCAGAAACTCATGAAGTGATTTTAAGAAGAGACGTCTTATTTAAAGAAGAGTTTTTGAAGGAAAACACAAATGAAATCATTTTTCCTCTGAAAAAGGACAAATCTGAAAATGAAAAGATTATATGTGATGAAACTGAAAATATTTTACAAGAACAGGCTACTGATAAAGAACAAGATATAACAAGAGACCGTATGGAATTAAGAGATAGAAGAAAAATATCCAAACCATCTTGGCTCAAGAGAAGATGTATATGCTTTACGTGCTCTGTGTGAAGTACCTACAACCTTTGAAGAAGCAATTCATTCTCCTCAAAAACAACATTGGATCATGGCTATAGATGAAGAAATGAACTGTTTAAAGGAAAATAAAACCTGGGAATTATCAAGTTTACCAAAAGGAAAAAGACCAATAACTAATAAATGGGTATTTGCAATTAAGAAGAATCAAAATAATGAAATCTATCATTATAAAGCTAGGCTGGTCTGTAAAAAATTTGCACAAATTGATTATGATGAAACTTTTGCACCAGTAGCAAGATATGAGATAATTAGAAGTTTTTGACAGTCACTGCAGCTGAAAATTTAAACTTGTGGCAATTCAACATAAAATCTGCATTTCTTAACAGTTCTTTAGAAGAAGATATTTATATGACTCAACCAAAAGGCTATGAAGATGGAACCAATAGAGTATGTCACTTACTAAAGAGCTTATATGGCTTAAAGCAAGCTCCTCGATGTTGGAACTCCAGGTTCACTAAATTTATATTAAAATGTGGCTTTAGGCAGAGTAATGCAGATCCATGTTTGTTTGTAAGAAAAGAAAAAACACAAAAAATTCTATTAGTACTCTATGTTGATGATGGATTAATAGCCTCAAGTGACTCTAATTTATTAACAAATCTCCTGGATGAATTAAAAGCAGAATTTAAAATAAGACATGGGCCTGTTGGGCGATATTTAGGGATGAATATTAGTTTCTGCAAAGAAGGAATTTTTGTTCATCAAGGTGACTACATTTTAGAGATTATTCAGAAATATGGTATGACAGAATCAAACCCTTTAATAATTCCGATAGAAATTGGCTGGAAACCAGGAAATTCTCCACAAACCAAAGACACTGAAAAATTTAGAGAACTTATTGGAAAGTTAATGTATCTAGCATAGTGTACTAGACCAGATATTATGTATGTAATTGGAGTACTATCAAGAGTCTTAGATTGCCCAACAGTAGCACATATAAAGTTAGCAAAAACAGTCTTGTGTTATTTAAAATCGACATATGATTTAGGAATTTTATACAAGAGAGATATTAAATACAGACTTCATTTATATAGTGATGCTAATTATACTACTGAGTATGACAATAGAAGGTCAACTACTGGAGTTTGTGGATTATTTGGAGGCGGAATAATTACATGGCAAAGTAAAAAACAAACTCGTGTCATACTGTCAACAACAGAGGCTGAATACGTGGCAGCCACTTCAGCTGCTGCTGACTTGGTATGGTTAAAAAGATTATTTGAAGAAATCTCTGAAGTTGAAGAGATGCCAATTCTTTTTATTGACAACACAAGTACTATCAAGATCATTCACAATCTTGAGTTTCATCAGCGAACTAAGCACATTGATGTAAAATACCACTACATCAGAGAAAAGCAACAAGAAGGTGTTTTTCAAGTAAAATATTTATCTACAAAAGATCAACTAGCTGATGTATTTACTAAAGGACTTAGTAGAAAGAGACTTGAGAAACTTAGGGATGAAATTGGTTTAAAGAAGACAGTTTTGATTAGGGGAGAGTGTTGAGAAATAGAGATTTTATAATCAAAACTTGTGTAATTTGTATTTGCATGAAAGTAATGAAAATTTAGTTATACTTTAGTGATGATGTTTTTATTTTTAATTTATTTAAAACCTTTGTTGCTTTCCCCCCTTTTGAATGACTGCATGATCCATTGTTGCTGTTACTTAGAAACTACATTGCTGGTGTTGCTTAGAAAATATATTGTTGCTGTTCTGCCTGCAAAGAATGTAGTTGTATTTTAAGTGGCTTAACTTAATAAAACTATGTTAAGTTAAAAGCGTTTTATTTTTCTTCTTTGGGGTGAACTTTAAAGATCCAGATAAATATAACAACAACAAAGGATAAAACACTGACTGTTAAAATCCAAGATGGAAACAATGAAAGTTACATTGTTAATAGACCCATCTTGGTCATGTGACTTTTCAGTGCCAGAGCCTGTCTTAATCGTTAGCCTCGGACTTCGCACGAGTGACGTAACAGTTAGCTCCACCCCTTGGCAATGCTCCATCTTGACTCCACACATGTCGTTGTTACGCATTAGATATACTGATTCTGAGAGTAATTTGGCTACATAAGCGATCAGAATGTCTGCAATAAAACCATATTTTTTGCTACGTTTTTTATGACGACCCAAAATTAATTTCAAAAGGAGAAAATGATTTAAACTCTTCCTAGCAACGGCAGTGTGGAACCAAGATGGCGAATCACTAAGGAGTGACGTCTCTTCGTACGAAGTCCATAGAGAGTCGATTTTTGCCGCTTCTATTGCATGACTTTGGCTACAGCCCAAACATGACAATGTATTTTAAGCTTAACAATGCGTCACGTGTTCAGCAACAAATACTTAACATTAGCTGACAGTTTGTTAGGTTTTACAATCGTTAAAATACATTGTTAACTTTGGGCTGTAACCAAATTCAAGCAGTAGAGGGGGCAAAAATCGACTCTTCAGTAAAAACAGCAATCCAATTGTTGACTCCAACAACGGAATTCGCGCGAGTGCACACAGCAGAGGATTAAAAGACCATGACAATGCCAAGCTGTTTCCGTAACACTTTTGGTGTCGGTTTTCGCATCACGTTTTTCATAGAATGATGTCCAGCCTTAAAACATTATCATGTTAAAAAGCAATAAAGTTCTGGGATAGCAGTAAAATTACTTCGCATTTGAGCCTATGTCGTGTACATTATAGATTTAAACGAGTAAGATCCGTCACTCTTCTGTTAAGATGGAGAACTCAACTAACATGCACTTCAAAAATTGAGAAATTCAAACAGCTTCGACAACAAATTTTACAATGCTAAAATCTAAACTTCATTATTCATCACAGAGATCTTAAGAGGTGGGCATTATATTTTGCTCGTAAATTAGACTTAAACAAATTTAAAGCCTAAAAAGCCTGGTTACAAAACTTTAAAAAACAACAATAACATTGTTTCACGAAAAATAACCAAACTACAGATTTAAGAGGTCAATTTGAAAATGATCAAATAGTAAATAATGCAAATTTGTTTCTGCAAACATGCCGTCAAAAATTCCTTAATTTCGATGCTTCTCAAATATTCAATACATTTCGATCAATCCGGGTTTCAATTAGAAATACATTCAGGCCGAACACTAGATATACGAGAAACTAAAACAATTCATGGCAAAGTGCAATCGAAGTCATCAACAACGCATTCATATAGTACTTTCCAATCACTAATATCGCTTGATGAAAGCTTCATTCTCCTTTCGTTTTGGTTCTGCAAGAAACTAAAGGTGACTTTGGACCTCGCGTCGTCGAAAAACTGTTTCAGGCTCCCAACATCTAACTGATGGCTTCAAAATCGGGGAAATTAACAAGAGATTACCTTATACCATGGTTTGAAGAAAATTATTTTCCATTAGTTCGCGGAAACAGTATTTTACTTGTAGACTCATGGAGAGGCTTTAACGATAGTGAATCAGTTAATGATGTAAAACCCAACAACAAATCTTTAACAATAAACATTATTCCAAAGTACACCATGCCACTAGTTCAACCATTTGACGTTTCATTATTTAACGCACGTTATATTGTATAGAGTATATAGTTATAATTCCATAACCCCTATTTTACAATACAAGGGTTTATTAAGATAATTAACTAGAATTGATTTTAATTCTTTCGGACATCATCAGTATATCCAGTTGAAATGTTTAAATTTCTTACAATGGGATTCTTTTTAAATTTTGAACAATACTTCTTCTACTCATTGTTTTTTGGTTACATTGTTGTAATTATTTGGTTATAGTATAATTAGTATTTATCTTATTTTTAACCGACTTCAAAAAAGGAGGTTATCAATTCAATGCGTATGTATGTAATATTGTTGGAATTGCACAATATTCATATATGTTATAGTTGGGGGCAGAAGAGATGACCATTTTGTAGGGGAGGTGCAAGGATTTAACTATGCTAATATTAGGGAGGGAAGGGTATTACTCCTCTTCCCCTACCCCACCCCCAAATTGAAAAGTAAAAAGACTAATTTAGGTCAGAAGGGATTGAATAAATAAAATGAATGACTGGATCATAGGTTTAAGCTTGACTAGGCTAAAAACAATTAAAATCTGATTTTCAACTTGTTTTTATTTTTCATTTTTATACAAATTTTTTAATTACTCTTATTATTAAAGAAACTATAGTTAAGTAAATCTTTTTTTTGTATTAAAATTGTGGGAAAAAAAAGTCAAACATGAAAAACCCATCCAATCAGTTCTATTGTAACCAAATAACAATTACAAAACTTAATTAAAAATAAACAAAAAATTAATTAAAATAAAAAAACAAATATAAATGACAATAAGAAAATATAAATTGTTATACACAAAATTTGTCTATAAAAAAATTAAGAGTCTATTTATAATTTCAAACAAAAATGGAACAGAAAAAATAACATTATTCAAGGCTTTCTTCTCCCTCACATAACATATCAAAAGATTCATCACTAACTTCAGAGTGTGAGCCAGATAATACTTCTGACTCTGATGAACCTTTAACCTCAAGGATTGTTAACTGTAGAAGCACTTGAATAATGTTAATTTTTTCCATTGCATTTGTATTTTATGTATAAAATAATTTACATTTTCTTATTTTCATTTTTTAGTTGTTTTATTTTAACTTTTATTTATTTTGTAATTGCTATTTGGCTGAATGGGTGTTTTCATATGTATGACTTTTTTCTACATTAATACATAAAACAACTTTTACGTATTAATTACAGTGTTTTTAGCCTATAACTTAGTTTTCAGTCAACCTTTGATCCATTCATTCATTTTATTTATCCACTCCTTTCTGACCTAAATTAGTTTTTAACTCTCCAACTAGGTGGGGAAAGGGGAAGAGGAGCAATACCCTTCACTCCTTTATTTTAGCATGGTTAATTCCTTACATCTCCCCTACGAAATGGTCATCTCTTGTGCCCCCGACTATAGTCTATGTGGGATTCTAAACAAGTATGCCAAATTTCATGTATATATTGTAACATGCTAAAGGAGGACAGAAAAAAATTCGTCTTTGACAAAAAAACCCAAAAAACTGTCGGACTAAGATTTAGCTGAAATTTATTTTTCTACTGTTACTGTTAATAATTTTAAGATAGCGTCAACAAAGGAAAAGCAAGAGAAGACAAATAATTGTTACGTTGCGTTGTTAATGCACATTGTTAGGGACTCGAGTAGAGGAATGGTAGGACAGTTAAGAAGCGAATTTGGAGACGGCAGTCGTTATGTTTTTTAGTTCTCCAGAGCATACCGTGATGTTCACCCAATGAGAGAGGGAAGGCGATCCTTGGCTGGGAGAAGTTTATGAGATTACCATGAGAAGTTTCTCCGCGGCATCATGTATTGTAGAATAGCATGCAAGAGAGACGAAAACTTAAGACATGGGACAAGATGGTGGCCGCACGTTCGAAGCAGAATCACGTACACAGAGATAAACGATTTCACCGGAAAAATCTGGTAATGGTAGACAATTTGGACCAGTATTATTTAGTAATGAATAGTTTTCTGTCTTGGTTTTCCCCTTTTCTTTTCTCCGTGACAGATTATGGATCACAACTTGGTGCATCCCCGCCGTCAGGACTGAACCCCCAGTTGTGTTTTATTGATGAAAGCATGTTCGTAGAAGGTAAATTTCCAGTGTGGTTAACGACGGGCCCTTATTAACAGTACTAACTCATTCGCGTAGAGAGACAACCGGCCCCGCCCCCCCTTTTACTTACTTTCCTCCCCCCGTCGTCCAAGTTCCGCCCATTGAAGATTTCAAGCTTCCTAGTTTCGGACACTGATAGGAATTGCAGAACAGTGAGGAGACGCTGGTCCTTCAACGAATCAATTAGTTTACTCAGATTGGTTATTAATTAAAAATACAAATTAAATAAAAAATAAGATATAATAAACAAAAATAAATAATCAAAATCAAAATAAAAAGCTGACGTTTCGGATAGAGACTATCCTTTATCAAAGCAAAAAGGATAATTCTCTAAAAGCAAATAGAATATTAGAGAATTATCCTGAAGTTATGAAAGTTGTACTAAACGGACGGGTTTATATATAGTTTGCATGGGGAATAGTAATACGGTATTGGCTGAAAAACAAGAAGAGAACAAGTTAGAAGAACTGTTCGGATAGGACAGGACGGAGGACAAATAGGAAATAAGAAGGAGGCGGCTAGAAAAATGCAATAGGGTGACACTTATGAAATTGAAATTATAAAAAAGTTTAGGAATGATAGGGTGCCTAGCAAAAAGATTTCGTAAAATTCCCCGAAAAATTCCTTGATTTTTCCTGATTATCAGCAGACAAAAAAGGCTGGCATGAAAAAATATTATTGACATTGTTCAAAATTTTCGATTTTATGATTCCCTGACTGTTCCCGGTTATTCCCGATTAAAAAAAATAAAAAATTCCCTGACAATTTCCCGGTCGCTAGTCACCCTGTAAAATAGTCCCACATGTAAGAGCATCGGGTCAAAGGTAGAAAAATATGAAAGAACATTGAAAAGAAGAAATAAAAGATAAGATAAAGAAACAAGAATGATTTTACCGCCAAAGCGGATAAAGGGAGCACATTTTCTATTTATAGTATCGTACATGGATATATAGAATTAACCAACATTTTAAAACACTTGAGAGTAAATAAATAAATATGAAAACATAAATTGTAAATTACTATTTAAATAGGCTAACGTATAGAGAGAATTTAAAAGAATAAACTTGAAGAATGAAAGGTAAATGGAGAGTGAAGTTATTCCTCATACACTTAAAAAAATAAAAGTTCTTTAATTTGTAAGAATTCTCACATAATGTTAAACGAAGTGAGCCTCAATTGCTGAAGCGTTATGTGTAAGCATCTATTAGATTTTCATATTAAATTACTAAACTCATATTGAAGCAAGCGATTAACTACTAATAAATTAATTAGTAATGAGTTTTAAATACCATTAAGCCTAAGAGTACTATACTCTTGATTCAAATAAGCTATGGATAACAAAAGATCTAATAACGCGTAAGGAGTTGGTTGATATATTACACGCCATATCTTAGCATTAAAAGTTCTATAAATTCTGTATTGTACCATTAGGGCACGTGCTACAAAACCAATTGCCACTATTATTATTTACTCGTGATAGTCACTCATGGCACGTTGTTACGAGTCGTTAGATATATTACATGCCATATCTTAGCATTGAAAGTTCCAAGGTTACCATATGGTACCATAGGGCACCATTAGGGCACGTGCTACTAAACCAATAACTATTATCATTATTTACACGTGATATTCACTCATTGCACGTTATTACGAGTCGTTTGATCTATTACATACCATATCTTAGCATTGAAATTACCAATTGTACCATATGGTTCCATAGGGCACCATTAGGGCACGTGCTAGTAAACCAATAACCATTATCATTATTTTCTCGTGATATTCACTCATTAATGTTGTTACGAGTCGTTTGATATATTACATGCCAT